>JAASGU010000024.1:0-62583 GCA_023334365.1 Globisporangium acanthophoron | reverse complement strand
GTCTAAACTTGAGTGGCTCTGAGAGCCCTACTGATCTTATTGGTCTTTATTGTGCTAATAATAGCCAATCGAATAGGCCGCAATTGGTGCTGGCTCTAAAGATGTTGCGCGAACAGTAATCCGGCAGCGCTGGGTTATAATCAGTAACCCGCGCGTGTAACCCCGTTACACAAAGGCTTTTTGCGCTTCAAGCTTCGCATGCTATTTGCTTTGCAAAGCGAGCCGCCGCCCAAGAAGGGTCTGGAACGAAGTCTGAATCCCCACGTTTGTGGGGTGTGCACAATTGTCCCTGTGGTAGGGAAAGCACTTGAACTAATTCTCCGATAATATTTTTATTATCGTACGATATACCCATTATGTGAAAAGTGATTCTGGTTTATAAATCATATTGGTAAAAGCGCATACTTAATATGTAATGTTATAAACACTATTATGAACCCATGTCATCACACAAAACAAACTGGCTAGTTTTAGACAAAATGCTAAAGGATATTTTGGAAAAGGTTATCTTTTGAAAATGAGCGTAAAGCTTATAGTTTTATGCTCATTTTCAAACAAGTATTCGTAAACACATTTTTTTAGAATCTTGTATACGAACTTGAGAACTTCTCGAGCGTGAAACCTTCTTGGACAATTGGGAGACGAATTTTTTTGTGTTTTGAGGTTTAGTGACAGCTTGTTTTATCAGTTTCCATTGCAACAATTCTCACCACAGTACTCGTCGTTTTGTAAACGGAAATTCCAGCAACACCTTTGGCTTCAAAAGACATTCTATTTTAGTATCATTTTTGTTTTATTAACATGATAATCTAACTAATTTTATTCTTTATCAACACACTTTGTTTCATTATTGTGAAGCTTGTTGACAAAATAATCGTATTACCAAAAAATGAGTCACGATATCGAGAATGGCTCGAATGTGAAGCTTGGCTAATTGGCAAAGACCCTTTGCGCTTCGAGCTTCGCTTGTCGAGCTGCGTGCAAACCCGACTTGCTTATATCGATGATGTCATTTGAGCCGGCTCAAAATGATGGGTGCATTTTGCAGTGTTTTCGTGCAATATTTTTGAAGCAAATCCGACGAGATTCGGGTTGAACCAAGCAGAAAAGGGTTTTAAAAGTGAACAAAACCAGAGACGAGGCAGTCGAGGTAACCTGTCACATGAGGTGATCCTCTTCGCTGGTGCTGCCGCGGACCTCCAGCGCGCGCTCATCGACCGTCTCTCTACTCGCCAGCAGCAGCGGCAACCCCACACTGGCGCTGCTGAAGGCGGCGAAGCGTTGCGCCAGCGCCTGCAGCGCCCGCAGCTCGCCCGCCAGCACCACGCGCCGCGTCGCACTCTTGAGCGCCGCACCCCACAGCGCGTGTGACGCGCTCGCGATGAGCTCCTGGCGCGCTGTTGGTGTGTGTGCGAGCGGCTCGTCTCTGGGTCCCTTGAAGTTCGACGTCGCCGGCTCTGCTTCGTTCACAGTCGTCGCCAACGCTGCTGCACCACCCACCACGCTACTGCTGCTGCTGCTTCGGATGTCGCGAGCCACCCGAGCCTCTCGAGCCAACTGCGTCAGCTCCAGCACGGCCTCGCGTTGTGCTGCGTGGTGTGCGCGCGCTCGCAGAGCCAGATCGTGGAGCGACCGCAGGCAGTGCAAGTGCTTGCGCGCGAAGATGCGCGACTTCTCCCGCAGCAGGATCTGCTCCCGCCTTGCACGCTCGCGCTTGGTGTTCGGACGCGGCGGCAGCGCCGTGTAGCCGTCCAGGCGGTCGCTGTCTGCTTCGCGTTGCGGCAACGAGGTGCCTCCTACCGTGTCGCTGCTCTCATCGCCGCCATCGACGTTGGCGTCTCCATGCTGCGCTGGCGGGATTTGCGTGCACGAACTCACTCCCGGCGCCGGCACCGTCTGCTCCTCGATATCGGTGCCTCGCGGACCCTCTTCTACTACGAGATCGGGTGTCAGCATGCTGCTTGGGGTCTCTTCAGGATCGGAAGGTCTCGGTGCGCGCAAGCAGCTGTTGAGCACACGGTCGGCTCCTGCCCGCATCCACTCATCAGCGCACGTCTCAGCCAGGTGGCGAGCGAACACATGCGCCTCGAACGCGGCGAGGATACGCTGGTACCGAACGAGCGTCTGCTCTCCTTCACGCTTGCAGTCCGCTGCAAATATGCGCTGCAGCTCGGCTGCAAGCGGGTCACCACTGCTGCCATCGGAAGCGCGCGGGCTGTCTCCACAGAGTATCCGCCACATGTCGGCCACGCTCTCAAGACGGATGAGGCCTCTCTGGTGCACGCCGATCTGCATCAGGCGATGATCCAGCTTCGGAGAGGAAGACGGAGAGCGAGGCTCGAGCTCTTCGTCAGTCGTAGTGGCGACTGACGCGGTCGACACCTCTGTCATCACGGCAACAGAACAGACTGAAGCGTCAGGATGCGCTGCGAGCGAGCTCGGATCAGCAACACCAGCGCTGCCGTCCTCATCTGCGCGCGCACTTGGTGGGCGATCTGCAGTCGCGTCGCTGGGAGATCGGTCTGGCTGGTACGAGTCGACCGGATCAGTGCTTCCAACGGCACTCGGAGCAACAGGGGCTGCAGCACCAAGAGCAGTGCGGTCTTTTGAGAGTGCGACCTTCTTTGACTTCTCTGGTGCGCGCCTCGAGGCGACTGGCGACGAAGGTGCCGCAGGAGCTGCGGGTCGCATGAAGGACTCGTTTGGCTGCACGCACACGTCCTGCCGCGACTGCCTGGGCGAAGATCGCCGGAGCTTTGCCTTCGCCGTTGCTGCTCGCCGCTCCTCATCTTCTTGCAGCTTCTGCTCTTCGGCTTGCTGGAGCTTCTTCAAGGCGTCTGCAGCTTGCGGGTACGCGTCCACCACCGCTTCGAACAGCTTCCGCGCCTCCACAAAGTCCCCAGCAGCGCTGAGCACCTCGCCGAGCTTGAACTGGGCGTACGGGTCGGTGGGGTTGAGCTTGAGCGCAGCTCTGAATGCCTCTGCGCTAGCCGCAAGCTCCTGAGCCGCCTCGTACGCGCACGCGAGGTTGATCCGCAGCCGAAACTCCACCTCCTCGTTGATCTCCATGGAGAGGGAGAGCAGATAGAGCTCGATGGCGCGCTGCCAGTCGCCCTTCGTGTGCAGCCGCACGGCCGCCTTCGTCACCATCTTGAGCTTCTGGGTCGGCTCGAGACTCGCGTGGTTCTGCGGCAGCGAGCGCCACCACCACTCGAAGCCGCTGACGGAGTTGATGCACTCGGGGTTCCACGAGTACTTCTCGGAGAGCACCACCGCGCGCTTCTTCGGAGACTCGCCGTCGTCCGGGCTCTTCGGCGGCGATGCAGCGAACGGATCCAGCGAGCGCAGTCGCTGCGCTTGAGGATCGCTGTCTGCGCTCGCGTCTCCGTTGAGCGTCTCGAGCTGGAAGTGGTTGGTGCGCCCGAGTCCCTTCGCATTCGGCGTCTGGCATCGGCGATGGGTGTCTCCTTCGACGGCTGCGAGCTTCGGCGTGCTGAAGATCCTCGACCGGCGACTTTGCTCGAGCGGAGACGTCGGCGGACGAGAGATCGGGAGCCGCATGTGCGGCGCGTACGGCGACGGCGCCTCGATGTACAGATGCGATATCGTCGTGGTCGGAGAGTGGGGCGTGCGCACGGGACTGCTAGCACCCGGAGCGCGCTTGGGACTTCCCAGAGCAGGGAGGGTGTGGGGTTTCCTCTGCGCAGCAGCCAGCGAGGCGAACTCTCCGCGTCGCGACTCGTTGTCCTGGATGACAAACGACTCTTGCTGACCTGCGCTTCCTCCTCTCGAGCCGGGCGACGCTGCTCTTGGGCTGCCGAGCTGGATCGGCGAGGTGATTGGCATTCTCTCCGAGAACGACTCGAGCAGCTCCGCTGCGAGAGCGCAGAGGCGGTCGTTGCCGCTGTGGCGCTTCTGGAGTGTGTAGATGAACATGTTGGGCTGCCAGCGCTGTCCCTGCGCCGCGACTTGGCAGGCGCGAACGACTGCGTCCGCGTCGTCCTCCGCGAGCAGCACGAGGAGCTGGAGACACAGGATCTGGAGGAGGAGCAGCGAAGGTGTGTTGAGAGTCAGCTGTGTGTGAAGCACGACAAGTGCTGCGCGAGAGCAACCACCAACAGAGCCGCTACGCACACGCTTCGCTTCTTCCGTGTACTGCACCAGGAAGCGGAAGATGCAGCCGCCAAACCCTGCACCGATACACATGCGAGCCTCTTGTGTGAATGCCTGCATTGCCGTCGCGCATACATTCACAGCTCACGGCTCGTATGGGAGCTCCCACCTGAGCGGTTCGCGTGCGTCTGGAGCGTCCTGCACGCGAGCAGGTCCAGCGCCTCCGCCAGCAAGTACTCCTACGCTCGCGCCGCGACGACCACACACGACCACACGTAGGCAACTCGGTTAGGCTGTGTGAGGTCCTGTCGGAGGTCTCCGATGCAGAAAGGCAACGCACGAGGTGGATCTCGGGACAGCGGTCGACCGACGCGGCGAACATGAGCGCGGCGACGGGGTCGACCGGCTGCGTGGAGAACTCGGACTCGGAGTGCAACGACGGCACGCAGCGGAGGCGCTCGAGGATCGTGCGCTTGTGCTTCTTGATCAGCGCCTTGGCTGAAGTTACAGGAGCCGAGTAAGGGAAGCGAGGTGAACAAAGCGCATCGAAGTCTCCTCCTACTGCCTGTGCACACGCACGCACACACCTTGCGCAGACCAGGGCGATGTGGTCATGCGGCTCTTTTGGAAGAAGGCGTTCATCCAGACGCTGTTGCGCTCGAGCAGCGACCGCTCGACGCTGAACGTGGCGTGCAGGCGCGCGTAGTGGCCGAGCCACTTGAGGTTCGCGGCTACGAGCGCATCGAACGCGCCTTCGTCCTCGCGATCGAGCTCATGCTCGAGCTCCAGATCGAGGTGCAGCTCCCGGCCCGTCAGCGTCGCCGTCGCCGCGGCCGTCATCGCGTCGTCCTCCTCGTCCATGAACGAACTCTTGTCGAAACGACGACTGGCCAAAGTTGGTACACTACACGCGAGAGCGAGCCACGGATCCCTCGACAACGGCGTCGACGCCAACCCTGACGACAATGTCGGCACAACCACAACAGTAGCAACAACAACAGTTCGCGCGAGAGCAGCACCTCCTGCTGCACCAGCGACTGCAGGGGAGAGTTGAGATAGCTCCGCGGCTTGAGCAGCAGCTTTAAGAGAAGAAGCCGCAACCGCAGCAACCAGTCGAGTAGTCTCAGCCATCGCCCGAGCAGCAACAAGAACTGCTCTCGTTCGAGCGGCAGCAGCTCGAGAGAGACCGCAGAGAGCTCGAGCAAGGCTTTCGGCAGCTTGCTCAAGACCGGCAGGCGCTCGCTCAATACTTTCAGGAGCTCGTAAGCTACCACAAGCAGCTCGAGAGCGACCGCGCGGTGCTCGATCACCGCGTCCAAGCGCTGGAGCAAGCAGATCTTGAGGCGTGCCAAGACGAGCAGGAGCATCAAGGAGTGCAGCTTCGGTGGGCTCAACTGCTTTCCCAGTCGACGCCGATTGTCAGAGCGTTTGCGAGAGATGTCAACCAACGAGGCGATGATCGTGACCAGGATCGTCAAGCGACACCAGACAGTTCGGCGAGGTCCCAGCGCTGACGGTGCAGCAGATGACTCCGAAGTCGTCCACGTCAGAGGCCGAGCATGTAGAACGAGTCCAAGCAAGCAAGCGACATCTGCTGTGTAGAAGTTCGAGAAGCTAAGAAGCTGCACCTCGCCCCTTCTTGTCATTCGCGAATCTTCCACCTCAAGCGCACGTCGACCCAAGACCATCGCCTTCTCCGTGGTACCGCCACCCGGCCCGCAGGCATACGCACTCCAGTGCTGACGTCATGACACGGGCTACGACACGGACGACAAAGCTGAAGCTGAAAGCGATCCCGAAGAAGAAAACCGGCATCGGCACAACCCAGCGGCGGCAGGTAGGGGATTCGAGCGGAGGACAAAGCGGAGAGGGCGAGCGAAGGGGAGCTGAGCAAGTTCGAGCGTCGGTTCTGCTGCGCTGGCAGAGCCACTTCTACTCGGGTCCGGTTTGTGACGAGCTGGAGCGTCGAGTGGTGCTGCTAACGTAGAAGCAACGCACTTGCCTAACCTCCACGTGCTGCTACTGCTCGAGCGCGGAGACGACTTGCCTACACTCGACAAGACGTACTTTCGTCGGTGCTGCACTGCAGTTATGTATCTCGGGTTGACCACAAGGTGGTGTCAAGACCAAGACCTTCAGAACACGATCGACATGTGCGTGCGCCACCGACACAGTGTTTCGGCGAACGAAGGTGGTCGTGGCGACAGCTCCAGAGCGGCGTACGCACCTGCAGCACTTGGAACCGACCACTACACCGGCAGTATCGATGCGCTCGCCAGTTCAATGGCGGTCGACGCACACAATATGGTCGTGGAGAACATGCAAGCTCGACGCGCGCACTTCATCAAGATGGACCTATCAAAGAGTGGACAGGCGGCCCGCGCTCTGGCAGCTCGATGTGCGACTAAGGAGAACTTCGCTGGCATAAGCCCGGGCTCAGCTCCTTCGCTTGACTCTGTCGCTGCTGCATCGGATCTGTTCGCGTGGCTGGAGATGCCAATCCAGCGAACGGTGATCTCGAAGCACCTCGCCCACTTCATCAAGAAGCTTTTCGAGCTGTTGCAGTGGACCGAGCGACGCTAGGCTGCAGCTATGGTTCGGGAGAAGGGCTGTAGGACCTTCACGCTGCTCCCGCTCAGCAACGGCTTCGTCCCAGCGCACATCGCGATCACTACTGCGGTGCTTCACGAGATCTCGGCACTCCTCTTCTACAACCGCGGTCTGGACGTCTTCGGTCTAGTGGAGATGCGCGAGAAGAAGACCAAGCGATCGACACGCTTGGTTGCCTCTCACCCATCTGTCAAGGCGTTCCACCAGCTTCGAGACCATGTGTGGCGCAAGGTGCTGGACGTCGCGGCGCTCCAGACTCAACATCGCCATTTCGCTCACTATGCAACGAACGGCTATTCGCTGTCTGTTCTCCTCGATCGACCGAAGCGGGAGTACGAGAAGCGCGATGGCGAGGGCTCCCGGCTGACTACACGCCTCATCCATTGGTTCCAATCAAAGCCTTCTGGGGCTCTCTCTCAGCGATCGACTTCTGTTCGTCGACGAGTACAACACCAGCAAGACGTGCTCCAGCTGCTTCCGCGAGCTCGAACAAGCTGTCGTGCGTCCAAGACCTGAAGCCGCTGCCGCGCCATCCCGGCGGTTCTCCGCTGCACCAACACCGTATGCAGAATCACCTGGGAGCGCAACGTCAACGCGGCGCGAAACATGTATCAGCTAGCTGTCGGGGTGGTCAGGAAGAGCGAGCGCCGCGCGGAGCTTCGTCGGCGACCGACTGCAGCAAGCTGAAGGGAGCGTGGGCACGGCGCAAGGAGCGAAAGGTTGTGAGCGAATCGAGCCCACACGGTAAGCTCGAGGCTGCTCTCGGGTTTCCCGTATTTGAGGTCAGCATGTTAGGCAGGCTGACTTGAGAATCTCATCAAGCTTTAGGTTGTCACCATGAAGCTCGTGGTGC
The DNA here is from genome assembly GCA_023334365.1 of Globisporangium acanthophoron. Taxonomy (NCBI): domain Eukaryota; phylum Oomycota; class Peronosporomycetes; order Pythiales; family Pythiaceae; genus Globisporangium; species Globisporangium acanthophoron. The sequence goes on along the minus strand of JAASGU010000024.1, from coordinate 55,007 downwards.
CGGCGCTGGCGCTCGCGTCCGCCGCCACTGCCGCTCTCCTGCTCTACTTCCAGCAGCAGCAGAAGAAACAGCAGCAGCGCTTCCGCTCCGGCCGCGCGCCGCTCGCGCAGTACCGCGACGCGCCGCTCGCGCTCGTCGTGGACGTCGGCAGCTCGTCCGTGCGCGCGAGCTGCTTCGCGCTGCTGCGCGGCGGCGACAGCGACAGCCAGAATGAGAACGAGCCGCCGACGTGGACGCTGCTCGAAGGCTCGCTGCAGCAGCTGCCGCTCGCCGCGATCGACGCGCGCGGCGAGGCGGACATCGCGCAGCTGGCCGCGAGCGTCGAGAGCGTGCTGGACGACGCGCTCGCGTTCCTGCGCGCCGCACAGCTCACGTCGCGGCTCGTGGGCGTGGGCTTCAGCACCTTCGCCATGAACCTGCTGGGCGTCAACGCCGCGGTGCGTTCGGTGGGATGGGGAGGACTCGACAAGGAACTCATGAGCCACTGATGGTGCTGATGGCAGGGCGTCCCCGTCACACCAGTGTACACGGTGCGCAGCTCGCGTCTCACGTGCATGACCGCTATAATAGAGCTGTGCTGACGCTGGTGCTGGGCAGTACGCGGGTCGCCGGCCGTCGACAGCGGCGCACGCGCGGCAGCTGCGGGAGCTGCTGACTGCGCGCGGGTCCCTCGCCGAGTTCCACGACCGCACGGGTGCGTGCGTGTGGGCGCACGTCTGACGCGACGGGAGTCGTGACGTACTCATGCACCTCTTTCTCTCTCTCTCTCGCTATGACGATGGTACAGGCACGGTGATCCACCCGGCGTACGCGCCCGCCGAGTTCCTGCGGCTGCACAGCGAGGAGCCGGAGCTGCTGGCGCGCGTGCACAAGTGGCAGAGCATCTCGGGCTTCCTCATCGGCAAGTGGACGCGCGCAGCGGAGAAGAACAAGGGCTGTGTGCCCATGAGCTTTTCCGAGGCGTCGTGGACCGGGCTCTTCGACTTCCGCCACTGGCAATGGGACCGCGCGCTGCTCGCGCTCGTGCACATGGATGCGGCCAAGATGCCGCCGCTCGCGGACTCATCAACGCCGTTCGTCGGGCTCAAGCCGGCGTTCGCGCGCCGTTGGGCGGAGCTCAGTGCCGTGCCATTCTTTCTCGGCATCGGCGACGGCGCGGCGGCCAACGTCGGCTCCAAGTGCATCGACAGCTCGTGCGTCGCGCTGCTGCTGGTCGCGATGTTGGCTGGCGTTGACTCGGGTGGCCTCACGAGTGTGTCGGGTCTCTCCTGCAGGCGTGTTGCGGTGACGATCGGCACGAGCGCCGCGATCCGAGTCGTCGTCGAATCGTCCGCGATGCGGCACGCGAAGGTGCCCAAGGGGCTCTGGTGCTACCGCATCGGACGAGACCACGTGCTGCTCGGCGGCGCGCTGAGCGACGGCGGCTCTGTCTACGAGTTCTTCCGCAAGACGCTCGCCATCTCGGACGACGGTGCGCTGCAGGCGCTCGCAGGATGCACTGGTGATGTCGACCAACTAGCTGACTGGCTGCCTGCCTCTGTCCGTCCAGACTTGAGCAAGAAGCTGCAGCTCGTGCGCGCGAACGAGCACGGACTGAACGTGCTGCCGTTCCTGAGCGGCGAGCGCGCGCCGGGGTGGGTCGAGAACGCGACGTGCGCCATCAGCGGCATCACCAAGTGGACGACGCCGGTCGAGGTCTTGTACGCGGCGCTCGAGTCCGTGGCGCTGCGGATCAGCCTGGTGTTCTCGCTGCTGGGTGCGTCTCGGCGGTGCCTGCTTGTGTGCCTCGACGACGCGTGGATGATCTGATGAGCTCTCTCTCTCTCTCTCTCTCTCTCTCCAGCACCGCACGCGGACTCGGACGCAGTGTTGGTGGCGAGCGGCACGGCGCTCACGGCGTCGCCGCTGTGGCGGCAGATGCTCGCCGACGCGATGGGGAAGGAGCTGGTGATGGAGAAGGACGTGGTGGAGACCACGTCGCGCGGCGTGGCGATGCTCCTCGGCTCCTACCTGGGTCTGCACACGCTGCGGGACGTGGCTATGCTCTCTTCGCCGTCAGGCAGCAGCGGTCGTCAGTTGCTGGTGTCGCGTCCGGATGCTGCGTCCCACGCCGCGTACCTCGAAGCCCGTCACGAGCAAGAGTTCCTCTACCGGAAGCTCCACGCGGAGGAGTAAGCATGCTGGTGGTGGAGTCTACGGGGGAAGCGCGACAGCAGCAAGAGCAGCATCACCACCAACAACAACGACAGGGAGACAGACGCATGTTCATACCGCGACACACTGTCACGATCTCTTGAATCGCCTCTGCTACGACAGCGCTTCGTCAATGATCGTGCGCATCTCCTGCAGGTGCAGCTCGTACTGGCCCGTGGCGGGGGACGCCGACGGCGGGCGGCCGACGTACTCGACCTCGCGGCTCTCGTCGCTGCGCTTGAACACTGTGCGCAGGCGCGGAGCCACGAACGACCACGCGCCCATGTTCTTCGGCTCCTCCTGCACCCACACGATGTCGGCATTCGGATACCGCGCCACGCACTCGGCGACCTCGACGAACGGGAACGGCGCGAGCTGCTCGATGCGCGCCGTCGCGATGTTCTTAATGCTGCGGCCGCGCATCGCGTGCACGAGCGGGTAGTAGATCTTGCCGCAGCACAGGAGCAGCTTGCGCACCTTGTCGTCTTTGACCATCGCGAGCTGGTCGTCCGGGTGCGGCGGCAGCACGCGCTTGAACGCCGTGCCCTCCGCGAGGTCCGCCATGTCCGAGTTGCATGGCCGGTGGTGCAGCAGCGACTTGGGCGCGAACAACACGAGCGGCTTGCGGAAGCTGCGCGCAGTCTGCCGTCGCAGCGCGTGGAAGTACTGCGCGGGTGTCGTCGGGATCGCGACGAAGAAGTTGGCGCGCTGGTCCGCGTCGGGCACCTCCTTCGCCGTCGTGAACGCGTCGCTGTCCTCGTTGTGCAGCAGCAGGAACCGCTCCATGCGCGCGCTGCTGTGCTCGGGTCCCTGGCCTTCGTAGCCGTGCGGCAGGCAGAGCACCAAGCCCGACTGGCGCTGCCACTTCTGCTCGCCGCAGCTCACGAACGTGTCGATGATCGTCTGCGCGCCGTTGGCGAAGTCGCCGAACTGCGCCTCCCAGATCGTCAGGCTCCGCGGGCTCTGCAGCGAGTAGCCGTACTCGAACCCGAGCACGCCCTCCTCGCTCAGCGGCGAGTTGCACACCTGGAACTCGCCGCGCGAGATGTCCTCGAGCTCCGACAGCTCGAGCTTGCGCTTGATCTCGGCCACGCCCAGCATCTTCAGCGGCGTGTACGACGAGTGCCGCGCCTCGAGCGCTTCGAACTGGTCGTACAGCACGGCGTGGCGCTGGTTAAACGTGCCGCGCTCGCAATCCTGGCCGCTCAGCCGCACGTCCGTGCCTTCCACGAGCAAACTCCCGAACGCGAGCATCTCGGCGGTCGCCCAGTCCACGCGGTCGCCCGTCTCGACGGCGCGCAGGCGGTTGTTCATCACCGCTTCGACCTTCTTGTGTGCGGCGAAGCCCTGCGGGATCCGGAAGAGCTGCGTCCCGATCTCCTCCAGTAGCTTCAGGTCTACGCCTGTCGTGCACTCGCCTTTGCTGCCGCCGCCGCCAACGTCGCCTTCGCCTGCAGAGCTACTCGACACCTTCTGGTTCGCTTCGAACCACTCGTGGCCCCAGGACGCCACGTCGCCCATGTTGTCCCACGACGACGGGAGCTCCCGCGAGTGGTGGTACTCGGACGCGAGGTGCGCCTCGAAGTCCGCGCACATCGCCGCGTACTCGGTAGCTGTCAGCACATTCTCGCGCTCGAGCTTCTTGAGGTACTGGTGCACGACGGTCGGGTGCTTGTTGATGAAGTGGTACATCACCGGTGCTGTGATCTCGGGCGAGTCCTGCTCATTGTGGCCGTGCCGGCGATAGCACACGAGGTCGACCGTCGCGTCGCAGCGGAACGTCTGGCGGTACTCGATCGCCATCTTCATGACCTTGACGACCGCTTCCGGGTCGTCCGCGTTCACGTGGAAGATCGGGCTTCGCGTGGTCTTGGCCACGTCGCTGCAGTAGACCGCCGAGTCGGCTTGCTTGGGCAGCGTCGTGAAGCCGATCTGGTTGTTGATGATGACGTGGATTGTGCCGCCCGTGCGGAAGTCCTCGAGCGCGCTGAAGCCGAACGCCTCGCGGACCGAGCCCTGGAACATGGACGCATCGCCGTGGAGCAGGACGGGCATCACGCGGTCGCCGTTGTCGCCCATCTGGACCTGTCGCGCGCGAGCCTGTCCGAGTACGACGGGGTTCACCGCTTCGAGGTGGGACGGGTTCGCCGCCAAGTTGACCTCGAGCGGCCGGCCATTCCGCATCTTAAGGACCGACGACGTGCCGAGGTGGTAGCGCACGTCGTCCGAGTTGTTCGGGTACTCGGGCTCGTCCGGCAGATACGGCTGGAACTGCGAGATGATTGCGCGCAGCGGCCGCTGCAGCACGTTTGCGAGCACGTTGAGGCGGCCACGGTGCGCCATGCCCATGTGCACCACCTCGATACCGTGGTCGCTCGCGCTCTCGAAGAGCTCGATGAGTCCGGGGATGAGACTCTCGCCGCCCTCGATCGAGAAGCGCTTGGCGCCGGAGAACCGGCGGCCGAGGAACCGCTCAAAGAGCTCTGTCTTGACCATCTCGCGGAACACGCGGACCTTCTCGTCGTCGCTCAGCTGGAAGTCCTGAGGAGTGAAGCGCGCAGAGCAGCCCGTCGTCAGCTCTCGTTGGTCTGCTGCATGTACACAAGAGCCAAGTATCGAACGCACTTTGTACTTGACGAGCCGTTCGCGGATCCACAGCGCCGCGTCGCGGTTGCGCAGGTGCTGGTACTCGGTGCCGATGTGGCCGCAGAAGAGCTCGCGCAGCTCCGTCACGATCTGGGGCGCGCAAGTGTTCCCGAGTTCCCGTCAGTCAGCCATCCAGTCAGTCCCGCAGTAGCAACGACCTCACAGCCCCCCAGCTCGCACCTCGCGCAGCGTCGCGACGGGGCCGATGGAGAGGTCGTCGCCGATGAAGAACTCGCGGTCGAGATCCGCGGCCGTGAAGCCTGCGAGAAGCAGCCAGGCAGTCAGCGAACTCATTCAGACCTCGTCACGCACTTGGCGACGCGCACCATAGGTCGTGAGCTCCAGCAGGTTCTTGGTCGCGAGGCTGCGCAGGTTGAAGTTGTCGAAGAACGGCACTTCGACCCACCGGTCGCCGTTGATCCACTTCTCGAGCTCCGGCAGCTTTTCACCTACAGGATATAGCAGCCATACACCACCAGTAGCAGCGACAGTAGCAACAATAAAGAGGGTCTCAGTGTCTGCCGCATGTTCCTCCCTCGCATCCCACGCCACGCACGTTTCTGCAGCGGGTCGATCTGCGCCACGTAGTGTCCGTACTGCATACATCTCCCGTGTCAGTCAGTCCCAAGCACACTCCTTCTCTCCACACGCTCAGCGCTAGTACGTGTCACCGAGGCGCCTTACCTGCTTGAACGTGCGGATGAGAATGAGCACGCGCCGCGTCTCCTCCTGCGACTTGCGGATGTCGGCGCTCAGCTTCTGCACGTGTCGCGGGGGCGCGTCCGGATCCGAATCGGCGGAGGCGCTCAAGAAGCGCATGTTGCTGCGTGCGAGATGCGGGAGTGATGGTCGCCGCCGCGCCGCCGCCGCCGGCAGCGCGAGGCGCTTGACTCGCAGCATCTTGTGTCTAGAGCGAATCTAGTAGTGAAGAAAGTGAGGGGTTGTCCAACTGTGATGTGGTGCACACAAATCTTCAACTCGCCTTCAAGCGTCACCATTACCACGAAGCGCCGCAGGAGGAGGAGGATGGCGGAGGCGCAGGTTGGCGCGCTGGCGGTGGCGCTGCGGCACGTTGCATGGCGGCTGGCGGACGGCAGCAGCGCGTCGCCGCCGCCGACACCGTCACTTTGGGCGCTCGTGCAGCTGCCGCGTCTCGAGCGCTTCTGGTTCCCACCGGACGACGCCAACGCGCGCGCGTCATCGGTCGCCGACTTCGCGTATCAACAGAGCTCCAAGGCGCTGCCGCTGACGCGCGAGACGATCGAGGCGCTCGCCGCTGCGCAGTTGCAGATTTCGGTGTTTGGCGGTGACGACGCGCTGCTCGGGGAGCTGCAGCTGCCGCTCGTCGGCGTCGTGTTGAGCGAGAAGCTCGAGGAGCGCGTGACAATCCCGTTGGCGACGAATTCGACAGACGACACAGCTGAGCCTGCTGCGGCCGACTGCCAGCAGATCCTCCAAGCCGATGTTTGCGTGCAGGTGGACGCCAACCTCGCAGACTTCGCCGCCGGCTGCCGCGTGCTGCGTTTTCGCGCACTCGCGGTGCTCAGCCTGCCGACGGAGTGGACGCTGGCGAGCGAGAGCGAAAGCGACGACGACGCGCTCCGACTCTGCGCGGCTCCCGAGAAGAACGTGGCGGTCTACGAGCTCGAGATCCGGCTGCCCGATGTTGCTGCAGCAGATCACTCGGCGACTGACGTCATCATAGTCACCAGCGGCAAGCTGCAGTACGAGCCGTCGAATGAGCTGAGCGCTGTTGTCGCTGGTACTTCCGCAGAGGAAGAGAGCGGAGGGGAGGCGGCGCCCTCGCTGGGACTCACGGGCTCGTGGCGAATCACGTTCCCTGAGACAGCGGACGACCTCACGCGAGTCGTCCTGAAGGTGCCGCTGCATTGAGCTGCGATGACGTATGTTGGATGCGAGAGCAGCTCTTCTGACACTCGTGAGTGCTGCCGTTGCTGTGGTCTGCACGCAGGACGGTGTTGACCGCCTCAAGGACTTCATCAGCGTGGAGAAACACGTCGGCGTCACGCTCCGCCGTACGTACGCAGAGAGCGCGGCGAAGGTCCCAGAGGTGTCGACTGCGACAGCGCGAATGCATCTCTCGGATCTGCTCCGTCCCGGCGCGACAGTGATGCTCGCGACCACGAAGCTCACGAAGCTCACTCCGGTCGCGAGAGAGACGCTGGAGCAGGAGCTCGCCGGTACCTCGTCGATCGACGACAAGAAGAAGCTTCAAGCCGCGCTGGCAGACTACGAGTCGACCGTGCAACAGGCAGCAGCGCTCTCGAGCGCTCTTGTAGCCGCCGGAACGCACATCGAAGCCACGATCGAGATTCTGAGCGCGCCGCTGGTACTGCAGCCGCCAGCAGCGCTGATGCTCCCTGCCGTCGCGATCGAAGAGCTGATCCCGCAGCGCAACCTCGCGGAGGAGCGCGAGCGCCGAGAGGATCCGATCACAGACCTGCGGTCGGAGCTCCGGCGCGTCGTGGTCACGCTCTTGCAGGAGTACGAGGATGCGTTCCACTCAGCACCGATGACGACGACGACGACGACGACGACGACCGGTGCTCCGCCATCGCCGGATCTCTACCACGCCAGCAAGGACCGAGACGACAAGAAGCAGAAGCTCATCTTTCGCCTCAACACGCAAGGCGTCTACCACAACTTCAAGGAGACGCTCAAGAAGCGGATCGTTCCCGTCATCCGCGACCGCTTCGCGCGATCCGAGTTCGCTGCTGCCAACGAAGACGATGGAGACGGCGGCGCGACAGCAGACAAGCAGCGCGCACGAACGAATGAGAGGAAGAAAGAGTTCTTCGGGCGTCTCTACACGCTCGTGATGCAGGAGGTGCACGCGGTGCTTCACGAAGCGGTCTACGCGGATCTCGACGCGCTCGAGAAGACGAGCGCGGGCATGCGCGGCAAGCCGACGCAGACCCAGATTGCGACAACGCTGGACACGCTCAGGCTCAAGGCGCTGGAGAACCAGGTGATCGGCGACGCGGAGAAGAGCGAGACGATGCACCTTGACCGGATAGCGTTCGCGGAGGAGCACGCACACTTGCAGCAGCAGCCGAGTCGCAAGCACAACAGTCACCACCCTTCGCGACATGCGCTCGAAAGCGTCTGGTACGACTACGCTCGCTTCAGCCTCGCGCGAGGCGATCTGGAGACGGCGGGGGCAAGTCTGCGCCAGAGTCTCTCGTTGAACGCGCACGCGCTGCCGGCGCTGCTCGCGAACGCCGCGCTGCTATGCGAACTCGACGATTTTGTACACGCCGAAGCCTTCGCGAAGTCCGCAGTCGCCGAAGCGCTCGCAGCGCACTCCAGACCTTCCTCTGCTGCGTCGTCGTTCCTCACAGACGAGAGCAAGGCAGCAACAACGACAGCGTGGACGGGCCTGGTGCTCGCGCATGCGCTGCTGGCGCTGTACTTTGTCCGATCGGAGAAAGACACGACTGGCAACTTGGCTCTCTTCGAGCTCCTGAAGGCGCAGCAAGTGCTGCAGCGCGACGGCGGGGAGCACTGGGAGTCCGCCTGCCTGAGCTCCGTGTGGCTCTACCTCGTCGAGTACGCGCACGAGCTGAAGCTGCGGAGTGTGACGCAAGTGGCTCTGCAGCTCTCCGACTCGCACCGCAAGCCGCGCGACGTGCTGAGCGCGCACGAGCGCATGGCGAAGCGGTCGGTCGAGGCGGAGCTGGCGCTGCTCTCCGGAGACGCCGAGCACGCGACGAAGCTGCTGCGAGACGCGCTCGAGATCGACCCCTCGCATCCGTTCGCGTGGCTTGTGCTCGGGAGAGTGTACCTGCTCAAGGAGAACCAGAGCGAGACCGCGATCGAGTGTCTGCAGCGAGCGCTCGAGACTCGCGCGCTGCTGCGGAGCGACGAGCTCCGACTTGGGCTCTTCGTGCACTTGGGACTCGTGCTGCTGCAGGCGGCGCAGTTCGGGAACGCAGAGACAGTGTTCCTGCAGGCGTGCGGCGAGTTCCGCGTCGCGTCCGCGTGGCTCGGCGTCGGCATCGCGTGCTTGCGGCTGGAGAAGTGGGAGGCGGCGCACCTGGCGCTCGCAGAAGCGAACCGCTTGGACGCCACGAACGCGGACGTGTGGGGGTACCTCGCGCTCTTCACGCTCAGCTCGTCGGCGCACGGGACGCTCCAAGAAGAGGTCGACGCGAAGCGCTTCGTGGCGCAGGCGCTCCGCTACAACCTGAGCAACCCGGTGCTGCTGCGCGAGCTGAGCAACGGCTTTGTGGCGATCGATCGGCTCGAGGACGCCGAGAAGCTGCTGCGCCGGTCGCTGGCGTGCCAGGAGTCATCGCTCACGAGGAAGACGCTCGCGGACGTCCTCGCTGCGCAGAACTGCGCCGAAGACGCGCTGCGGCAGTACAAGCGCACGCTGGACGCGAGCGAGAGCGTGGACGAGCGCTGCGCGCTGCTCGAAGAGTGCGCCAAGCTACTGACGACGCTCGGTCGCCCCGAGGAAGCTGCCGAGTATCGCGGGATGGCGAGCGAGTTCCTGATAGAGCAACAGCATCAGCAGCAACAGCAGCAGCAGCAGCAAACACAGACGCAGGAGCTCGCAGACTAGACAGCACCTCCAGGAACCTGTTGTACCATACCACGCGTTTCGATCTATCGAGAGTCCAGGGAGGAAGGGTGGGAGCTGGCTGCGTGCTCGAGTCTAAGCCTGCTGCTGATGCTGGTGCGTGCCATCGCTCGCCAGGATGCTGCTCAAGTAGCTCGCGATGTTCGTAAGTCCGAGCACCAGTCCTTCATCGGGCGAATCGAGCTCCGCGCTCATCTGGCAGTGCGCAAAGTCGATCAGGTACACGCCCTCCCGCGGCGCGCTCTGGCGCGTGTCACCCTCGTAGATCACGAGCAGCGACGACCCCCAGAAGCGCAGCCCGCGCGTCTGCTCGAGCACGCGCTTGAGCGCCTGCACCTTCGCGAGGATCGGAGCGAGCACGTCGTAGCGGATCGCGGATCCGTTCGAGAGGTACTGCTCGCAGGTCGTGTCAGTCACCGTGAGGACGACGCACTGAACCAGATGCCCACACGCACCGTCTCGAGCGCGGGCTGGATGTCGTCGGCTGTGAGCTTGCGGCCCCACTGCTTGTCCCAGAGCGTGTACTTCTCGTCCGCTTCGTTGTACACCTGCATGCCGCAGAGCCGGAGGCCGAGCACCGCCGACGTCGTCGCCTCGCACTTGGCCGTGTGGCTCAGCGCCTTGGCCGGCGTCGCGTCCTCACCGTGCTGCCGCGTGCCCATCTTGATGTCGAGCACGCACGGGCGCGAGTAGTGCTGCGTCAGGTCGTCCAGCACGAGATAATGTGCTCGCAACGGCGGTCAAGGAGCGCAGCAGAGGCAGCACACAGCGTCAACCACACGCAGGGACACGCAGCAGCAGCCTGGCAGGCGCGGAGAGGATATCTTTGAACTGCCCGATACTGTTGGCGCGCGTGACACTCGCCTTGCGCTTCGTGCGCTCCTTGCGCCAGAGCTTGGCGCTGTAGCTCGCGGGGGACGCGCTGCCGCTCGGGTGCTTGACGAGCCGGCGCTTCTTCCCGTGCGCGCTCGCAGGCAGCGGCACTTTCGGGAACGAAACGCTCTTCGCGGGACTCTTCCGGTCGGCCACGAGTTGCGTGAGGTCGCCGACGCTCGAGGACGCGGCCATCGCGGGCGCTGCTGCTGCTGTGTCGCTGTCGGCGCTCGGCAGGCTGAGCTCGACGCTCACGACGCCGACGAAGGGCGGCACGAAGGGCTTGAGTTGCGCGTGGCGCTGGTCGAGCGCCTGGTAGAATTGCACCTCGAGCGGGATCGCGGGCTTGCACACGTGGCCGCCGGGCGAGCGCAGGAAGGGCTTGTGGCCGCCCGCCTGGTGGTTGAAGAGGAAGAAGACGGCGCCCTGCGCCGAGCGCGCCACCACCTGGTTGGCCGCCGGTGAGCCGCCCTCGTCGCTCTCGCTTAGGCTGCCGCTCGACCGGCTCGTCTGCAGTGTCGCGCGCGGGCCAGCCGCCGCTGGCGCGCTGCTGCTGCTGCTCTCCATCGCGCTGCTGCTGCTTCTCCTGATACTTAGCACTATCCTTGACGAAATGTGTGCTGTGCGCGTCGCTTGGCTCAATGCGCACTATATATAGTGAATTTGTATGTACCTGTCCAATCACTCGACGATGGGATTCCATGTAATTTAATATACAGATGCGGCTACATTTGCAATCATCAGCTCACTGAATCTTTGTATGCTTGCCACGTGGAAGGTGAAGTTGGGATAGATCAAAATCCCCAAATCCCCAGTTCGGCGCGTAATAAGCCGCTGCCTTCCTCCGCTCGCCTTCCTCCGCCCACCCGCCACCGCCGCCATGAACCTCTTCCGCCTCGTGGGCGACATGGCGCATCTCGCCAGCTTCCTTGTGCTGCTGCTCAAGCTGCTCGCGTCGCGCTCGGCTGCCGGTGCGTCCTCCGCTGTCGCTTAGTAGCATCTGCAGGCGGTTTCCTTCCTGAGCACGTGTGGACGTGCGCAGGCGTGTCGCTCAAGTCGCAGGAGCTCTTCTTCCTCGTGTTCGTGACGCGCTACGTCGACCTCTTCACGCACTTCGTGAGCCTCTACAACACGGTCATGAAGCTGCTCTTCCTCGCGTTCTCGGGCGCCGTCGTGTGGGTCATCCGCTACAAGGAGCCCTTCCGCAGCACGTACGACCGCTCGCACGACACCTTCCTGCACCTCAAGTTCGCCGTGCTCCCCTGCGCGGTGCTGGCGCTCATCTTCAACGAGCAGTTCGAGTTCATGGAGGTGCGCGTCCGTTGCTAGCGTAGCGTAGCAGACCGACCGACCCGCACTGACGCTGCTTTACGCTGTGTGCAGATCCTCTGGACGTTCTCGATCTACCTGGAGGCGGTGGCGATCGTGCCGCAGCTCATCCTGCTGCAGCGCCACGGCGAGGTGGAGAACCTCACGAGCAACTACGTGGTCATGCTCGGCGCCTACCGCGGCTGCTACGTGCTCAACTGGATCTACCGCGCGGCCACGGAGAAGGCGTACCACTTCATCTGGCTCATGTTCATCGCCGGGATGGTGCAGACGGCGCTCTACGTCGACTTCTTCTACTACTACGCCATCAGGTGCGCTTTCTCGCTCGCCTGCTTGTCTGTCGGCGCCATGATGCTCACTGCTGACTGCTCTGTTCTGCTCTTAACAGCAAATACCACGGCAAGAAGATGACGCTGCCGGCGTAGAGCGCCGCCCTAGAGAGAGCGCGATGAGCTCTTGTGCTGCTTTGATCTTGGCAAGCGCCTTCTGGCAGCCAACCAACCAGCAACAGTGTCTGTAGACAACGCTTGTAACGAGCAACACGGAGAAGAGAAACAGACGTACGCCCCTTGCTACTCTGCATCACTTACTCACTCACGGAGGAGGCGACGACGACGCCCGCTCTACGCGAGGAAGCTGAAGTCGCAGTGTTGGATCACGTGGTCGGCCGCCATCTCGAGCCGCGTCGTGTCGTCGCGGCGCAGCTTGGCAGTGAACTGCGCGATGCGCGCCGTGAGCGTGTAGCTGTCGGCCTTGTCGGGCGACACGTAGATGCACGGGATGTTGTCGGCTTCGAGGCGCTGCGCGAGCTCGTTGCTCGGCGGCTCCCAGCCCGTGAGGATGAGCCCCGACATGAGGTTCTGGCCGCGGGGCATCGACGCCTCCTGGTTCCCCAGGATCGCGTCGATCACGTCGTGGCGGCCGCTGTGCTGTGGGGTTGGAAGGAAGAGCATGTCGTGCGTGCGTTAGTGAGCCGAGAGATCACCGCACTCTCTCACGCCTGCGCAACCTACCGTGATCACGAGCTGGTTCGGGATCGCCTTGAAGAGGTTCTTCTCGTCCACCGGCGCGAGCGCGAGTCGGATGCTCGTGAAGTAGCGCATGTCCGCCTCGCTGCCTACGTCGCCACGTGCGCGTCAGCTGACATGGTAGGAGGAGAAGAGCAGCGGATGAAGGACGCACCGGAGATCATCGGGGACTTGAGCAGCTTGCTGTAGTCCGCCATCGTCGGGCAGCTCAGGTCCTTGAGCTCCGGGATGCAGCCGACCAACGGGATGTCCCAGCGCTTCAAGGCGCGCGAGAAGTAGTCCTGTGGACGTACATGCACGTGCATGAGAGAGAGAGAGATAGGCGACAGCCAACTGACTCCGGACGCACCTTGATCATGTCCATCTTGTGCGGGTTCACCTTGTTGAGGATGACGCCGCGCATGCGCACGTTGTGCTTCACGAGCAGTTCGCGGTTCATCGCGAGCTGGTCGAACGACGAGCCGAGGCCGCCGAGCGCGACGCACACGACGTCCATGTTGAGTTGCGCTGCTCGTCGCGAGAGAGAGAAAGAGAGAAAGAGAGTGAGTAAGCTTCCCTACTGCGTCGTACTCTCATCCATCCGAGCACGAGCCCCACTTACACGCCACTTGCGCGTTGTTGAGCTCGCAGATGGAGCCGACGCCCGTGTGGCCCGTGCCCTCGCAGACGAGGAAGTCGCTCTCGCGGAAGAGCGCGGCGTGCGCGGCGCGGATGGTGGCCGCGAGCTCCTGCTCCGTGACCTTCCCGTCGATGAAGTCGCGCGTGAAGCCGTCGGGGAAGATCACGGGCGACATGTGCCGGTAGTCGTGCACGAGCCCAAAGTGCTCCTTGAAGAGAAACGCGTCCTTGTCCACGCGCAGCCCGCCGCCCACGGGCACGTGCTGCTGCCCCACGGGCTTGCAGTACGCCACCTGCCGCCCGGAGCCGCGGTACGCCGCCTGCAGGCTCTTGACGAGCCCGAGGCTCACGGTCGTCTTGCCCACGTGCTGGCCCGTCGAGAGCACGAGCAGGTGCTTGGTCGCCGTCGCCATCGTATTGCGTTTATTTGAGGTACCAGGATTCTGATGTGCTTCGGCTAAGTGCGAATCTGGCATTCGACTTGTATAGTGGCTATATCGTACACAGAGTCGAATGTTGCTCTTCCGCAACATATCCCCGCAAGCATCATTCGACCAGCGCCATGGTGCTTGAAGCGCGCAGGGCCGACGCGTTCGACCTCAGCGACAGCGACGACGACGACGATGTCCTCGCGGCGACGCAGGTCGCCTCTGCTACTGCCAGCACTAATGAAGCAGCAGCAGCAGTAGCGCCAGCAGTCGACGCGCGCGTGCACTGCGCCGTCTGCGCGCTCGACCTCTCGCACTGGAGCATCCAGGACCGCGCTGTGCACATGAACGCGTGCCTGGACGCCGCCGCGGCACCGCGCGAGTGCGCGTGTCCCACGTGCGGCAAGCAGCTGACGGACTACAACGAGCAGCGGCGCACGGCGCACGTGAACCTCTGCCTCGACCGACTGCTTGCAGCGGCCAGCGGCGACCACGAGAGCAGTTGGACCGGCGACGACGCACTGCAGCAGCAGCAGCTAGCGCTCGCTGCCGGCGACGACGAGCAGTCTGCTGACAGTTCGAGAGACCCGGACGCGTACAGCTGTGTGATCTGCGGCCTCGACCTGACGCGGAAGGACTTCTCGGCGCGCATCCGCCACGTGAAGCAGTGCGGCCAGCGCTTCGGCGTGCGTCCGAGCGACGTGGCGGCGCTGCAGCCCGAGCGCCAAGAGGGCCAGCTGTCGGCGACAGAGAACGACCACGCCGGCACGGAGACTGGCGCTGGCGCATCGGATGCAGCAGCTGACGCGGCCATGGGCGACGGATCTGCGGCGACCAACGCGTTCGCGGTCATGATGCGGACGTCCTCAGCGTCGAGCTCCATGCTCTCGGGCACGATCGGTGGGTGCTGTGACCGTGCTGTGCCGTTTGTGTATCGAGCTGTTGTACTCATACGCTGCCGCCTCTCGTCATTAGGTCGCGTCGGACAAGTCGTCTCGAACGCGTTCGACGTGCTCATGAAGAGCTCCAAGACGCAGGCGGTGGTCGCAGCAGCGACGAGCAATAGCAACAGTGGCGGCGGTGGCGCGTTCCAGCCGAGTGCGCAGCCGTCCGTGCAGCGCTTCGGCAAGAAGCGGCGCGTTGGCGGCGCGTCGTCCTGGAGCCACTCCGCTGCCGAGACAGACCACCCGACGCGGCGCCGGCCGTGCCCGGACTTCAAGCGCATCAAGGGTACGCAGCCGTCGTTCATCGTCGACGGCTTCCAGTACGCGAGCAAGGCGCTGTCGTCCGTCTACTTCCTCACGCACTTCCACTCGGACCACTACACGGGGCTCGACAAGGTACTGTAGGCGCTCGATGCTGCGCGTTCCACTCTTACACGCTGACTGCTCATGCCTGTGCCGTCTGCAGCGCTTCGACTGCGGCGTGATCTACTGTAACGCCGTCACGGCGGCGCTCGTGGTGCAGGAGCTGCGGATCGACAGCAAGTGGGTGCACCCCGTACCGATGAACACGCCCGTGACGATCCACGAGACGCAAGTGACGTTCATGGACGCGAACCACTGCCCCGGCGCCGCGATCATCCTGTTCCGCCTCAAGAACGGCCAGGCGTTCCTGCACACGGGCGACTTCCGGTACCACCCGAAAATGCTGAGCTACGCGCCGCTGCAGCGCTACGTGTCTCCCGCAGCTGGATCGTCGTCGGAAGGCGGTGTGCCCAGTCGACTCGATGGGATCTACTTGGACACGACGTACGCGGATCCCAAGTACGTGTTCCCGACGCAGCAGACGGCGATCGACCACACGCTGGAGCTCGTGGCGAAGCACACGGTGAGCGACAAGATCCTGTTCCTCTTCGGGTCGTACTCGATCGGGAAGGAGCGGCTGTTCATGGAGGTGGCGGCCAAGTACCAGCGCAAGGTGTGCGTGTCGAAGGCCAAGCTCAAGTTCATCGCAACGTTCGGCTGGGCTGACGACCAGATGAAGCTGCTCACGACCGAAACGGGTGCCACCAAGTACGCTTCTCTCTCTCTCGCTCTGTCTGGCTCCGATCTGCTTGTGTGTGTGCGTGCGCGTGACCTCACCCAACCGTCATCACTATGCGCAGTCTCCATGTCGTGCCCATGATGGATCTCAAGATGGAGCACCTGACTGCGCTGCTGAACAAGCACCGGCTGCGGTTCCGAGAGATCGTGGCGTTCCGCCCCACGGGCTGGACGTTCAGCAAGGCGAGCTCGAGCATCTCGACGTGCCGCACGGACGCGACCGGCCGCATCCGCATCTACGGCGTACCGTACAGCGAGCACTCGAGCTTCGCCGAGCTCGCCGAGTTCGTGCGCGTCATGGACCCGCACGCCATCATCCCGACGGTGCGTACATCGAACAGTGTCGTCTTCACGATCTCCTCCTACTCCTCCTCCTCCTCCTCTGCCCAATCTCATGCGGACACGCCGTCGTGACGCGCAGGTGAACTGCCACAGCGACAAGTCCGCCAAGAAGCAGGTCGACGCACTCCGCCAGGTCGCGTTCAAGAGCATCGCGACCCTGTTCGCGCCGTCGACCACCACATAACACCACCAGTCAACTGACCGACCGACTGACCGACCGCTCAATCGCTCGCCGCACAAGAAGCAGCATCACCACCACCTGATCACTATGTCGAGAAGCCGCCCGCACCGCCACGAGGAAGAGGAGGCGCAAGTGCTGTCGCTCGACACGCCCGGCGCATCATCGTCGTCGTCGTCGAGTCGGCCGGGAACGTCTTCTGGCCGTCCGGGCACGTCCTCCGGCGGTCGCCCCGGGACGTCCTCCGGCGGCGGCCGCGCGAAGCCGCCCAAGGTGAGCGAGTTCCGGCAGTTCCTCGAGCAGAACGAGCTGCCGCTGGCGATCGCGAGCCGGCGCCGCGGAGGCGAGCGCCGCGTGACGTGGACGGCGAGCGCCGAGCAGCTCGACTTCGCGCACCTGCTGCCGATCTGCCTGAGCGGCCTGCAGGAGCCGCTCGAGCCGTATCCGAGCTTCGCGTTCGAGGCGGCGATGGGGCTGCTAGAAGCCGGGCGGGGCGATGCGCGCGTGCTCCGCGCGCTGCCGCAGGTGATGGCCCAGGTGAAGAGTGCGCTCGGCACACGCGACAAGGCCGTGGTGCACCGTGTGCTGCTCGTGCTGCAGCAGCTCGCCGTGTGTGACGGCGTGGGCGAGGCGCTCGGCGACTACTACCGCGCCGTGCTGCCGCTCTGTAACATCCTGCAGGACAAGCACCTCGGCACGGGCGACGCGCGCACCCGCGCGCTCGTGGCGGACGCGCTCGAGACGCTCGAGGCGTACGGCCGCGACGACGCGCACGTGCTCATCCAGCAGTACGTGCCCACGTTCCAGCTGCAGCGGCTGACCACATACTCGTGAGCAGCTCGCTCCCCTCCCACCCACCCATACACTCAACAACAACGCACGACTCGTTCATTGCGTCTTCGCCTTCCGCCGCCCCCTCTTGGCGGCGAAAGCTGCTCTCGTCACTTGGTCGTCTGCTACATGCGCGAGCGCGGGTGGCGGTAGCCGCGCATCTCCTGCGGCAGCGACGTGGCCACGAGGTCGTCGAGCGAGTGGATGCCGTACTTGTTGGGTGCGCCCGTGCGCCAGAGCTCCTGCGCGTTGAGCTGGCCGTCCGCGGTCAGGAACGTCACGCCCATGTGCTGCTGGTGCCAGCGGATCATGAAGTCGATGCGCGGCGTCGGGAAGTTCCCGAGCATCTCGGCCATGTTCTTGAGGATGCAGAGCCCGTACGGGACGTCCTCCCAGAAGAGCCGCGAGTTGACCGCCGGGTGGAACGCGCCGGGCGCGACCTCCACGAGCGGCGTCGCGCAGCCCGCGTATCCGAGGTTCGTCGCGAAGATCTGGCGCAGCGACGAGCGGTCAGCCACGTCGTCGCCGTACTGCTTGACCACGCGCTCGCCCATCGGCAGGACGTCCGACAGGTCAAGCGCCGGGAAGCGCTGCAGCAGCGCGTGCTTGACCTGCTGCAGCTCGTTGTCCAGCATCGAGAGCTGCTCGGCCGAGAACTCGTCAAAGTCCGCGTCTGGCGAGCAGCAGCACACAGTGAACCGCGTGACGTCAGTCGCTCCCTCCTATCGACCTGCTGCAAAGGCCGCGGAAAGGCACGAACGTACAGAGCGTCATGCCGCGGCGCTTCTCGAGCTCCGCAAGCGTGTACGTGCGCTTGCCGTCCCAGTCGCGGAAGATCGCGTAGTAGCGCGCCGGGTGGATGATCTGGTTCGACGGCGTGAGCGTGAGGTTAAGGAAGTTGGCTACCGTGTCGCACGGGATGTCGAAGAGCGACGTCATAAGCTTCGCGGCCGTCTGCTTCTTCTCGACCGGGTAGCACGCCACGTACAGCGCCTTCTTCGGGCCGATGATGCGCGCCTTGTGGCTGCAGCCAGAGAGAGAGAGAGAGAGAGAGAGAGAGAGAGAGACGACCGTCACCCAACAGTAGTGATCAGTCGCCAGCACCAGTGGCTCGCACACGTACCCGTACTCGTACGCCTTACAGATCCACGGGATGTTCTGCAGACCGAAGAGCTGCAAAGAGGAGAGGCAGGCGTGAGCGACCAGACCCTCAGCCTAAAGAGTGCAATGCGACGTACGATGTCCACATCCGCGAGCTTGTCGCCCAGCGCCTTCTTGGCCGCCCAGTCGAAGCCGCCCTGCGCGAAGAGCGCGCCGAGCACCACGCCCTTCTTGAGGTACGGCGCGACGGCCGCGAGGATGTCCGGGTGCGCGTTCGCGGGCGCCGCGACGATGACGACGTCGGACTGCGGGATGACGCTCTTGGCGTGCTTGGAGACAAGCTGCAGCGCGCCGATGATCGTGCCCTTGCTCTCCCAGCTGCTGCCCTGCGTCGTCACCTCGATGCGGTCGCCCCACTTGTGCGGCTGGCGCGTCAGCACGTTCACGCGCACGCCCTTGGACGCCAGGTAGGCGGCCGCCACGTGCGCGCCGTTGCCGCCGCCGCAGATCGTGACGGTGCCGACGCCCGCGGGGGTCGGCAGCTGCTTCTCGAGCTGCGCGCGCGCGGTGGCGACCGAGAGCGTCATGCTGGAAGCGGGTGGGGAGGACAGGAGGGAGGAGCTACGTGTGTGTGGACGAAACACCAAGCACCAGCACGCGTATGACCTTTGCCAGGCGTCGGTATCAGCCGATACCAGATATGCCAGTGTATGCAGCTCATGAGGCGCTTTCGAACAGTGAAAGATTGTTTTCTATAGAGAAATAAGGGAGTGATTAATCGCGTTTATGCCAGTAGTCAGTCAAACAGATCCAAGCAGCAATCGCGCTGATACGCATCAGTGGTCGAGAGCACCACTAGCAACACCACCGCTCCAACTCGCACGTCAACTCTCTTGCTGTATGCGTATCGTCACGTCCTCCTACCCTCGCTTCACTCTCTCTCTTTCTCTCTCGCTCTCGCTCGCTCTCTCTCTCGCTCGCTCTCTCTCTCTCTCTCTCTCTCAACAGCTTCCAAAAGTGGTATAGCACCACCATCGTCACTGCCCGCCTACAGCAGCAGCGCCTGCGCCTGCTGGTGCGTCTCCGCCGTGATGCGCAGCGCGAAGAGCTCGTGGTACTCGTCGCTCGACAGCGCGTACGCGATCGCCTGGTCAATCTGCTCCAGCGCGCGCGGGTAGTCCTGCATCGCCATGTACACCTGCGCCAGGTGGCAGTACGCGAACTTGGAGCGCGGGCACATCTTCACCGCGCGCTCGAAGAGCTCGAGCGCCGCGTGTCCGAACTCGCTCCCCTTCGACACCAGCAAGTTGCCCTGGTTGATGTACGCCATCGGGTACGTCGGGTCCAGCTCGATCGCCTTCTCAAACATGCTCTGCACCATGTCAAAGTCCACGCCCGAACCCGGCGCCTGCAGCAGCTGCATGTACGTCTCGCCCAGATAGTTGTACACCTCCGGCACGTCTGGCGTGATCACCGTCGCTGTCTGCAGGTATTCCACCGCCTTGCCGAAGTTACCCGTGCGCGCGTGTGTCACGCCCAGCTGGATGTACGCCATCGAGAAGTCCGGCGCCAGCTCGATGCACTTCTCCAGGTCGCGCAGCGCCAGCGCGATCGCCGCCTCGGCGTTACTGCCGTCCGGCGCGATGTCGATCGAGTGCAGCTGGCCGCGGTGAAAGAACGCCGTCGAGCAGCTCGGCTTCTCCGCCAGCGCCTCCTCGAACCACTCGAGCGCCCGCTTCATGTCCTTCTGGTCGAAGCTCAGCCCACCCATACGGATCTTGGCGAAGATCGACGCCGGCTTCGCCGCCAGCGCGTTCTCGAAGCACGTCTTCGCGACCGCGAAGTCGCCGCGGAGGTGGTGGAACGTGCCACTCTCGATCTGCGCCGTGTAGTACGCGGCGTCGCCCTTCTGCACGAGCTGCACCGCCGCGTCCAGGTCCGCCGACGCGGCCTCGTAGTTCTTTTCCTTCTTGTACGCGAGCGCGCGCTTCGTCAGCAGCTCGCCGCGCGCCGTCTGCGTCGCCGCCGCGTCCTCGCCCAGCGCGTTCAGCTCCGACGTGTACTCGACGCTCGTCTTGTCCGCCGCGATATCGTTCTCGTCGTCCGACGCGTGGAACGACGAGTAGTACGACGTGATGAAGAACTGGTCCGGCAGGAAGCGGTTCGCGTCCTTCTTCTTGAGCTGCGCCGCGGACTCGACCTCCTGCGCCGTGATCTCCGTGTGGATGCGGCTGATTTCATGCGCCAGCTGCTCGTCGACCTGCTCCTGCTTCTCCTCCGAGATCACGAGCAGGCACACGTAGTCCACGAGCGCGCTGGCGAGCTGCCCGAGCGCGGCCTTGGCCTTGGCGCGGCGCAGGTACGACTTAGGGTGACGCTTGTCGAGCAGTAGCGCGCTCGAGCAGTCCTTCACGACGCTCTCATAGTCCTGCAGGCGCTCGTAGGCCGCCGCGCGGTTCGAGAACATGACCTTGAGGTTGCGCTGGTCCACAGGCACGGCGCGCTCGCACAGTCGGATGGCCTCGCTATAAAGCTCCACGGCCTCCTTGAACGCGCCCTCCTTGTACTTCTTGGTGGCGGCAGTTGCCTGTTCCTGTCCGACGTTCACCGGCGGCGTCGGAGGGGGCGGCGGAGGCGCGGCTGCTGTTGCATCGACTGCTTTCTTCTGCGGCGTGGGCGCGGGCGCGGGTGTGGCTTTGGGCTTCTTGGGCGAGTCGTGCGACGGTGCCGTTGTGTGCTTGGTATCCACACTCGCGTGCTGGAGCTTGCGCTGCTGCTCGCTCGCCTGATGCTGCTGGCGCTTGCGGTAGGCGCCGTAGAGCAGAAGGGCGCCGATAGTCGTGAGCGACGTGAGCACCGCGAGCTGCACGAGCGCGCGGTCGCTGCTGCTGCTGCCCGCCATGATTGACTTCTCGTTGTGCACACACACGCCACCCCACGATCGCTGGTCGAGCGTATCTCTCACGCCATCGCTGCCCCCTGTTCAATCAATTCGACTTGCGAACGCTGCATGACGCGGTATATGTCGAATTCGAGGGTCCAGATTGCAGCATGAGGGGACAGCAGGTTACACTTGGGTTCTTTTTTACCACTATTTACGTATCCTTTTTACGTAAAAAGGGGTATTCTTCTCTCCCACCAGCCAATCAGCGCGTAGAGGTTACATTTGCTGCGAGGCGATTGGCTGCGCTTCATGCAATCAGCCAATCCGCGCGCAGCAGTTTTGGCTGGTGGCCAACACCTCCGCCGTGCTCGAAGCGCCGCGATCGCGATCGCGAGCGTCAATCCCCATCTTGAGCAGTGATCCGTCGGTCGTGAGCTTCCAAGCACCTCTCCTCCCACCCTTAACTCCACCAGAAGAATGTCGGACGCCGCTGTGAACCCGAAGGCGTACCCGCTCGCGGACGCGAAGCTCACGGTGTCGATCCTCGACCTCGTGCAGCAGGCGACCAACTACAAGCAGATCAAGAAGGGTGCGAACGAGGCCACGAAGACGCTCAACCGCGGCATCTCGGAGTTCATCGTCATGGCCGCCGACACGGAGCCGCTCGAGATCCTGCTCCACCTCCCCCTTCTCTGCGAAGACAAGAATGTACCATACGTGTTCGTTCCGTCCAAGGTCGCGCTCGGCCGCGCGTGCGGCGTCTCGCGCCCGGTGATCGCCGCCTCGATCACCTCGAACGACGCCTCGCAGCTCGGCCCGCAGATCCAGAGCATGCGTGAACAGATCGAGCAACTCCTAATTTAAACGATTAGCAGCAGCAGCAGCAGAGCTCCGCCAGCAGCCGCACGCGCACGTGCGCGCTCGCCCCCAGCGCCGCAGCCGCGACGTTCACGCGAGTCGCAGTCGACGCGTGGGATGAACCCTCTTCCTACGCTCCGCCAGTAACTTCGTAATGAACAGCGCAGCTCGCGCGTGGTCTCTCCATCCATCCTTGGTGATACGGTAGCTGCTGCTGAGAGCGCAAGTGTGTACTTACTTGAGATGCTGTTAACCTAGCTAGTCCGAGGCGTCCATGAGCACGTACTCGCGTGTGCTCTCGCCGAACTTGAGCACGTCCTTCGCGCGCAGCTCGATGTAGCGCGAGCTCTCGATCGGCGCGCCGTTCAGCAGCGTACCGTTCGTGCTCTCGAGGTCCATGATGTACGGCCGCACCTCGTTCTCGAAGCTCAGCCCGTCCTTGCTCGGCTTCTGGAAGAGGCGGAACTGCAGCACGGCGTGCTGCTTGGAGCACGACGCGTGTTCCGTGAGGATGTCGGCCACGGTCTTGTCGCGTCCCACGAGGAACGCGCTCTTGCGGTGCACGTGCAGCGTGGCTGCTCCATCCCATCCCATCACTCATGAGTTATCGTCACCACCACTAAGCGCGCAAACTCCAGAGTATCATCGGCGAAGAGCTACGCACCGATCATGTCGTCGCCCTTGAAGACGTAGAGGCGGTAGCGCTTGTGCGGCACGCGCGCCTCGGGCGGCTCCGACCACTTCATCACCACGCCGTTCTGCGTGTTGCCCGTCGCGCGGTCCTTCGCGAGCGCGCCGCTGAGTCCGAAGTTGGGCTTCTCCACCGGCCCCGCGGGCTTCTCCTCCTCTGCCTGTGCGTCCTCCTGCTTGCCCCACCTGCATCCGCAAACACAATGAGCCCACCACTCTCGATCTCTGCTACTCCAACAGTGGAGAAGGCGCCGCACTGGATGAGGTGCGTGAAGTCCTTCGCTTTCTTCGCCGCGCCGTCGTGTGTGGGCGGTGGCGACGGCGACGGCGAGCGGCGTCCTCCTCGTCCTCCGCGTCCTCCGCTCGCCGGCGCCCTGCGGCTGCCGCGTCCACCGCCGTCCCATCTGCTGCCGCTGCTGCGCGGCGCCGACCGCGACCGCGACCTCGACTTCCGCCGTTTCGGAGACGCAGACCGCGAGCGCGGCCGTCGGCGCCGCGGCGGAGACGCCGACCTCGACCTCGATCTCCCCATCGCTTTGCTTTCGTTGTGTAACTGCACACCACTCAACCCGAAAGAGTGACCCTGTCACAGAAGCCAATTTGTCATGGCAGACGATCGCACCGCCGCCGCGCCAGCACCGCTGCCGCCACCGCTGCCGCCGACGCTCGCCGAGCTCTTCCTACGCGACGACGATGCAGCCGCCGCGAAGCTGCTCCGTATGATGGATCCAGTGGAGGTGCGCGCAGAGCTCCCGCAGGCGCTCGCGCTGGCGGCCGCACCCGCCTGCTTCCTGCGCTGCTTCCAGCGCTGGGCGGCGACGTTCGGCGCCAACGACGACGTCACTGGCGCCAACCGCCTCGCAGCGCTACGCCTCGTCGAGACCGCGGTGCTCTGCATGCGCGGCATGCCGCAGCCCCTCGCGTCCGACGCTGACGCGGAGCTCGCGGGTGCGCTGCTGCCGGCGCTGCACGGCGCGCGGCCGGCACTGCTCGCGGGCTTCGCCGCCGCCTACCGCGTGCCCATCGCGATGCTCGCAGGGTTCTGCGAGAGTGTGCTGCGCGCACGCGCAGCGGACGGCGTGCAGCTGCTGGAGGCGCTGCGCATGAAGCACCTGCTGCCGGTCGAGACCGTGCTGCTCGCCGCCCTCGACCAGAACGACCTGCACGCCGCCGACGTGTTCGTGCGCCGCAACCGAGAACACCAACACCTCTTTGTGAACATGCTGCTGACGCTCAGCTTCCCGGACAAGCTCGTGAAGAAGCGCATCAGCGCCTTCAAGCTCGACCCGAACGTGTTCCCGGGCTACGTGGAGCGCCGGCGGCTCGCGACGCTGCGCTACCTCATCCATTCGGAGCAATTCAGCGAGGCGCAGTCGTTCGTGCGCGGCTCCTGCGAGCTGCAGGAGTACGCGTGCAGGATGCTGGTCCAGCAGCGCGGCGCCGCGCACCCTGTAACGCGGTACTTCGTGCGCACGAGCGGCCTGGCGCACATGTTTCAGGAGGTCGACACCACGCTGTCAACCGACTTCGCGCTGCCGCAGAAGGACGAGTACGACGAGCTCGACTCGTGCCTCTCGCTCGCTGCCTGCATTGGTGCGGAGAACATTGCGTTCGTAGACACGAGCGAGGCACTCGGTGCTTGCCTCGCGCATCTCGAGACGCAAGCGGTTGTCGGGTTCGACTGTGAGTGGAAGGCGACGCACACCGTCCCGAGCGCTGCTGCGGGGAACCAGGAGAGCCCGTGTGCGACGCTGCAGCTCGCTTCTGCGCACAGGGCGTTCGTGGTCGATATCATCGCGCTCGGAGACATCAGCGAGGCGCTATCGCCGCTGTTCGCGAACGACGCGGTGCTCAAGCTCGGGTTCGCGTCGCAGGGCGACCTGAAGCTGCTGCGCGCGATCCTGGGCAAGCCGCACGGCGGCCACGACGTCGTCGTCTCGAACCTCCTCGATCTGCAGAGCGTGGCTCGAAAGCTGTACCTGACGGGCATGATCGGCACGGATGGCGGCGCGAAGGTGAGTGGCGAAGACCAAGTAGTAGCAGAGAACGAGGGGGGAGGCGCTGATGGAGCAGCCGACGCCAGCACAGAAGCGGAGAACTCGCGGGGCGCACCACCGGAGAAGCCGAAGAAGAAGGCGCGAAGAGGTGGGCGCGGGTCGAAGGAGAAGAGCAGCGGCGGCAACGAAGAGAACGCGGTTGGCTCGCTGTCCCTCACTGGGGTCTCGGAGCTCTACCTCGGCAAGCCGCTCGACAAGCGCGCACGGCTGTCTGACTGGGAGCGGCGGCCGCTCACGCGCGCGCAGCTGCACTACGCCGCGCTTGACGCGCACGCGCTCGTGCAGATCCTCGCCAAGATGCGGCAGCAGCACCCGCCGGAGCTGCTCGAGCCGATCCTCCGCAGATGCACGCAACGGAACCTCCGGTAGTCGCATGTTACCTGCTCATGAAGCCCGTGAGTGCGTCCGCGAACTGGACTTCCTGCTGCTCGTCGCCGCTCACGTCCGAGCAGAAGAGATGCTGCTGCAGCGCGGCGGGCAGCGCTGTGATCCTAATGAAGAAGTCGTTCAGCTGCTTCTGGAGCTCCTCTTTCTCCTGCGACCAGCGACAGCATCAGTGTTCTGAAGGACGAGCGTGCCAACACCGTCAAACCCACCTCATTGGTCTTCTTCAGCTGCGCCGCCAGTTCCTTCAGCTCACTCTCGACGCGGAACGTCTTCTCGCCCAGCTCGTGGCGCAGCTCGGCGATTTCGGCGCTCAGCATGTGCTCCTTCGCCTCGGCGCTCTTGATCGTACCTGCGAGCGTGTCCACCAGCTCTGCGCGACTCGCCATCTCGTGGCGCACCGACTGCTCCAACTCGTCCACCTTGCGCTCCAGCACGGCCCGCTGGAGCATCGAGTCCGTCTGCGCCTGCTCCAGCACTGCGCGGTGGCTCTCCAGCTCCACGTTCTGCTGCTTCGCCTGGTGGAGCTCGTCACGCACGCGTTTCGTCTCGCCTTCGTCGATCTTGGCGCGCGAAGTGCGCGCGTGGTGCATCTTCTGCATCGTCTCGATCTCGCGCGCCATGCACGCTCGCAGCTGGGTCTCCTCCTGCTTGAAGTGCCCGATGAGCGCCTCCTTCTTGCTCTCGAACTCCGCCTCGAGCTGTTCGCGCAGGTCCTTCAGGTGGACCTCGGTCATCCGCCGCGTCACGAGCGTCTCCAGCCTTTGAAAGACCTGGATCGCTTCGTGACGGTAGAACTCGCGCAGCACCGCAGCTCGCTCCGGGCCGCTGGCGCGCTCGCTGTAGAGCTCGTCGAAGTGCGGGACCATGTTGAGCACAGCAGCGAAGGACACTGCGTCGCCCTCGTCGTCGCTGCTGCTCTGCCGCTCGGCCAGCTCCTGGGACAGCTGCGTCCACACGGCCGACCGCACGTCCTCGCAGTGCACGCGCGAGTTTGCGCACAGCACCTGCAGCTCCTCGTCGTACTTGGCGCCGATTGATGCCTTGAGCGAGTTGCGCACGCTGCGCTTCCGCGCCGACTTGAACGCCTTCGTGCCGGAGTGGTACACGTCCATCGCAAGCCGCTGGAACTCGTCATGCAGCTTGTTGAACGCAGCCAGTTCGATCGGCGGACGCTCGCGCGCGGACGAGTGGATGCAGTCTACGTACGTGCTGAGCGCGTCGTCAGCGACAGCGGCGCACTTGCTCTCAACGAACTCGTCCCACGCGCTGCCGACGTCGGGATCCTCGCCGTTGAGCACGTCACGCGCGAAGTCCTGGAGCAGGCGCTGCAGCAGTTCCCCCGTGAGCTCCACGCCGAAGACCCTCTTCACCGGCGCGTGCGGCGCGAAGAACTCGAGCAGCTGCGTCTCTGCGACGTCGTCGTGACCTGCAACTCCCAACTGCTTAAGCTGAACGATGTCGCTGAGTACTTTGGCGTCGCTGTTCCGCGGAGACCGCAGAGCAAGCGCTCCACCACGCGACGACATCATGACATCTCGTAGCACCTGACGTGACGAGAGGTCGAGCGTGAGCTGGTTCGGCAGCAGCTCGTGCACCTCGGCGACCGCGTGTTCGCGCAGCAGCGTCTGAAAGAGCGTCGTAAACGGCTGCGGCAGCTCCGGCGGCGTCACAACAGTCGTCGTTGGGACGCCACCAAACCAGCCAGCAGCTCCGCCGCTGTCCCCTCCGCTGTCGTCGTCGTCGAAGCACGTCACCACCAGCGACGAGAGCGCGCAGAAGGCGCCGACCAGCTCCCACGCGGGCGACTGTGGGGCTGCACTCACGTCCAGCACCAGCGCCGTCCAGTCCTCCTCCACGCTCGTCATGCTCGCCAGCAGCGTCAGCGCGCTCTCGGGATCCGCAGCGGCATTCGAGCTCCCGATTTTTTCTGGCGCCAGCAAGCGCGCGAAGAGCTCCACACGGCGCCGCTGCGTCGACGACGGCCCCAAGAGCGTGATGACCGACAAACGCTCGTCTCCCAGCTCCTCGGCGAGCAGCGCGGCGCCCGCGGCCGTCAGCGCGCCGCTGTGCGCATCGACGAGCGCCACGTCGCGCCAGGAGGTCTCCATGATTACAATGTCAATGCAAAACTCAGGTATACTCAGATGTGGAACGCTCCACCTCAGCTCACTGGAACATCGAATTGATCTGAGAATGGTGGTGCATGCCCATCGATGGCATCGTCGTCTGCATGTCCGCGATAGCTGCGAGCAGCGAGTTCGACGTCGACGAGGCAGCAGCCGGGCGCTTGCTTAGGAGCGACGACGACGACGATGAGATCGACACGCCGAGTTCGCGCGCGTCGCCTTTCTCCAGACGCGCCATCACTTCCTTCGCGCTAAAGTCGAACGCCACGGGCTCCCACTTGAGCGACTCGGTCGGCGTCGGCTCGGAGACGGTGACGCGCTGGGGCGCGAGTGCACGCAAGAGAAGACACGAGAGCAGGATAGTCAGCGAAGCCGTGATACAAGTCCATGAAACTATGGCACAGACCACCGTGACACGCATACCTTGGAGAACGAGCGCAGCAGACTCGTGACGGAGCCGGCGTTGAAGACGGGGCCGGCAGCACGGCTCGTGCTCTCCATGCGCTTCTCCAGTTCGCGGGTCGTCTCCTGCACTTTTCCCACGAAGCGCTGCCACGGTCGCAAGCGTTCGTCATCGTGACGACATCGCAGCGCGTGAGCCAACCAACCACTAGCTTATAGCATCACCGCGACCATTCACGCACACACGCACACACCTCCATGATGTTGATACGGAGGAAGATGTCTTCGAGCTCGTGGCAGTTGGCGAGCAGCGCGTCGAGCAGCTGCGCCTGCGCGGCATCCGCGTCCTGGCGCACGAGCTCCGCGGCGGCGCTCGCCTCGTCGATCTTGAAGAGCGCGAGCCCGACGCGCTCGTCCACGGGCTGCGTGCTCTGCGCCGCCTCGTCCAGCAGCTCCTCGTACTCGCCGCAGAGCTGCCGGAACGCGCGCTGCAGCTCCGAGGAGGAGGAGGAGGAGGAGGTGGGGTCCTCGCTCATGATGCTCGGGATGGCCGACCTGTTTCTGATCGTTTGCAGCGTAATAGTGGCCTCCTGAGTCGCACCTAAACGGCGTGTAACGGTACTCACTTAACAGCGATTTTTTGGTTGGCAGCGACGCAGATACTGAACAAACAGTAGCAAACGCGCCACCTCGAGCCCAAGAAGCAGCGCTGCAGCCGCCGCCGCCGACGACGATGAGCACCAGCAACAGCACGACGCCCATGGACTCGGCGCCCGAGCAGAAGAAGGCGTTCGAGGCGAGCTCGGACTTCGCCAACTACTTCTGCACGTACGCGTACATCTACCACCAGAAGCAGATGCTCTCGGACGACCTGCGCATGCAGAGCTACCGCGACGCGATCTTCGAGAACCCGAACCACTTCAAGGACAAGGTTGTGCTCGACGTCGGAACGGGCAGCGGCATCCTCGCGATCTGGGCCGCGCAGGCCGGCGCGCGCAAGGTGTTCGCTGTTGAGGCCACCGACATCGCCGTGCAGGCGCGCAAGGTGGTCAAGGCCAACGGTGTGGACCACATCGTCACGGTCATCCAGTCCAAGATCGAGGACGTGGAGCTCCCGGAGAAGGTCGACGTGATCGTGTCCGAGTGGATGGGCTACTTCCTGCTGCGCGAGTCGATGTTCGACTCGGTGATCGTGGCGCGCGACCGGTGGCTCAAGCCCGAGGGCGCCATGTTCCCGTCGCACGCGTCCATGTCGATCGCGCCCATGTGCAACGAGGACGACAGCAACAAGCGCTTCAGCGAGTTCTCGGGCGCCATGGACGGCTGGCGCAGCTTCGTTGAGCGCACCAAGACCTCCTGGGGCGTCGACATGAGCGTGCTCAGCAGCGCGTTCAAGAAGGAGCAGGAGCAGTACTCGCTGCGCACGTCGGCGTGGGCGGAGCTGAGCCCAAGCGACCTCATCGGCGACGAGGTCGAGATCGCGGCGTGGGACCTCAAGACGTGCACTTTGGAGGACATCAAGGGCGTCACGTCGCCGTTCTCGCTCACGATCTCGACCATGTCGCGCTTCGGGGGCATTGCCGGCTGGTTCGACACGGACTTCAAGGGCTGCGCGGAGAACCCGGCGCTGAAGGAGGTGACGCTCACGACGTCGCCGTACGTGCAGCCGACGCACTGGGGGCAGCAGGTCTTCCCGCTCTACCCGCCCGTGCAGGTGTGCGAGGGCGACGTGGTCGAGGGCTCGATCACGGTCGCGCGCCGCTCGGACAACCAGCGCCTCATGAACGTCAAGTTCGACTACGTCGTGAAGAACCAGCTCGAGAGCGAGGACGGCGACGACGACGCGGCCATGGCGAGCTTCCAGTCGACCGCGCCGCTCTCGGCGGTCTTCCAGATCGAGTAAGCTGCCGTGCGTGGCACTCGTTCACGACCGACCTTGAGACCTCCTTATTTTAGCAGCTTTCCCTTTGCATCTTCACTACGTAACACATAGAGACTTTTCTGTGGACCACTCGCCGATCTCTCGCAAGATGGCCACCTCGAGTACCTCGACGCTCCAGCGCGAGCTGCACACGAGCTTCTTCCTCAAGCACCTGCGCGCGCTGCCGCCGCCGTACGCGTCGCAGGACGTCAACCGCGTCGTGCTAGTGCGTCTCTCGCCGCTGCGGGTGTCGCTATCGTATTCGTACTTAACCCGTGTCGACAATGCCAGGCGTACTTCTGCGTGCACGGACTCGCGGTGCTCGGCGAGCTCGAGCGCGTGGACAAGCGCCGCGTCATCGAGTGGGTCTACTCGCTGCAGGTGCATCCAGACAAGACCGATCGCTGTACGTTGTATGGGACTGCTGCTGCTGCTGATCTTGCGTAGTGGAGCTCTTGAGAGCATTGACATGCGTGCTGGCGGCAGCGGTGAACGCGAGCGACTGTGGCTTCCGCGGCGGGCCGTTCATGGGCTACACGTTCGCGTGCGAGCCGGTGCGTGCGCTTCCTCCCAGTAAGTGTGATCTAAGCTACCAGGGACTGATGCAAACTCTGTCTACAGACCGAGTATGCGAGCGAGCAGTTCGACACAGCCAGCATCGCTGCGACGTACGCGGCACTGTGTATCCTGCGCACGCTCGGCGACGATCTGAGCCGCGTGAACAAACCCGCGGTGGTTGGCGCGCTGCGGCACTTGCAGAACAAGCAAACCGGAAGGCGAGTGTGTGTCTCTCGCGAGGCAGCAAGTGCATGGTCTCTGATGGTCTGGTGGTCGGGTGTGCCCGCAGCTTCTCGTCGCTGCCGTACGGATCGGAGGAAGACATGCGCTTCGTGTACTGCGCGTGCGCGATCTCGTACATTCTGGACGACTGGTCGGGCGTCGACACCGCCGCGATGGTGCGGTATGTGAACTCCTGTCTGGTACGTCCGCTTTGTCGTGTGTAATACGCGTGGTGCGTGTGACTCACCAACTCGCATGTGAGCCAGACGTACGATGGAGCCATCGGCATCGCGCCGGAGACCGAGAGCCACGCGGGCGCGGTGTTCTGCGCCGTCGCAGCGCTCGTGCTCGCCGGTCGCGTCATGCAGCTCGGAATGGACCAGGCGGAGCTCATCCGCTGGCTCGTGTTCCGCCAACAAGACGGCTTCCAGGGCCGATGCAACAAGGACCCGGACACTTGCTACGCGTTCTGGAACGGCGCGACGTTGGACCTGCTCGGCAAGCACGCGCTCGTCGACGTCCCGAGCTGCCAGGCGTTCGTGTACTCGTGTCAGTTCCCGTTCGGTGGCATCGCCAAGTTCCCGGACACTATGCCGGACGTCATGCACTCGTACTACAGTCTGGCATGGCTCAGCATCGCGGCGAACAGCCAACGCAAGAGCGCCGGAGCACCGAATGACAGCGGTGAGCAAGCGGAGCTCCCGGAGCTCGCGCCGCTGGACACGAAGCTGCAGGTGCCGTTCTTCCCGCCGCTGTCTTTGTTCAAGAAATAGACGCGGCTGGCGCTGCCGCTGGTGTATGTGATGCTCTGTGTGGGGATGGTGTCGAGCTTGTTTAGAAACACGATGAGGGCGAGGGTCTAGCGCTTCAGAGTCTCCTATGTCAGGATCTCGACGCCGTCGTCGGTGATGAGCACCGTGTGCTCCGCTTGCGCCGACCGCTGTCCGTCCACCGTCGCCACCGTCCAGCCGTCGTCCCAGTGCAGGATCTGGTTGGTGTATGCAGTATGCACACGGCGTCAGCACACACACTCTCTATCTATCTATCTATCTCTCATCTCAGTATCCTGCAACGCACCTCGGGGCTGCCCTCGCACACGGCCGGCTCGACTGTGAACGCCATGCCCGGGAGCATGTGGCCCGGCTCGCCGTTGCGGTGGTGCAGGATGAACGGCAGCGAGTGGAACTCCTGGCCGATGCCGTGGCCCGTGTAGTCGCGGTTCACCTGGAACCCCTCGCGCTCGACCAAGTCCTGCACGAAGGCGCCGATGGTCGAGAAGCGGTTGCGCGGCTTGCAGCACTCGCGGATGGCGCCGACCAGCGCCTGGTTCGTCACCTCCACGAGGCGCTTGCCGACGCCGTCGACGCTGTCGCCCACAAGGAACGTTTGCGACGTGTCGCCGTGGTAGCCGTCGAGGAACACGGAAATGTCGACGTTCACGATGTCGCCGTCCTCGAGCGGGCGGCTGTCGGGAATGCCGTGCACGACAACCTCGTTCACGGACGTGCAGAGCGACTTGGGGAAGCCGCCGTAGTTGAGCGGCGACGGGTACGCACCGCGGCGCACGATCTCGTCGTGCACGAGGCGGTCGATCTCGTCGGTCGTCGCGCCCACCTGCACGAGCGGCTGCGCGAACGAGAGGATGTCGCGCGCGAGCGCGCACGCCGCGCGCAATCGCTGCTGCTGCGCCGTGTCCAGGATCGGGATGAACGGCTTGAGGCGCGACATGCCCCCGCTCGCGGCGTACGGCGGCCGCGCGATGTGCGCCGGCACCGTCCGCCGCGGCGACACCGTGCCGGCGCGCACAGGGGCACGAGCGGCGCTGCTGAAGAAGCGCTTCAGCATCTCGTGGTTCGCAGGCAAGTGGCCATAAAGGGGACAACGACGACGTGGCGAAAATGCCTCCCAAGCACCAAAAGGATCATCCGAGGTGGCGGCGGCGCATGCAGTCTGCGCGTTGTGTGTTTTTCCTTATGTAGTACATGTGTGTGTGTGGCTATTAGAGCCTTTGTAGCTGCGCGGTCGGCGGCAGCTCACTTGGCGACGTGCCGAGCCTGGCGGGCAAAGAGGCGTGCGAGGAACGGCGCCGCCGTGATTGTCAGCGCGCCGCGCGCCGGTCCTGTCGTGGCGTTCGCACATGGTGAGAAACAAGTCATTAGCTCCGCGCTACTTCATGTAAAAAAAGCCGGTGAAGACGCACCGGTCGCGAGCGTGGACACGTAAGCGAGCGCGAGCGTGCCGGCTTCCGGGTCCAGCCTGGTCAGGTCCATGGGGATCGGTACGCGCGCGAGCGCGTCACGCAGGTCGACGCCGTGGCGGATCGCCCCATACGCGCCCGCGAACGTGGACGCGAAGACAGCCGAGTGGAAGAGCAGTGCCGTGCGCCCATACGTCTTGAGCACATGCGCCACCTTCGCCTGCATGATGCTCAATCTCTAAACTGACCCGACTTATGTCAATGCCGTTTTACTGACGCGCGAGTAGTGGTCAGTACAGAGCGGGTGAACACACTGTTTGCAATACGGATGACTGCACGACCTCCGTTTGAGATCATGTGTGACAAGATGCTACTGCTATGCGCGCGTCATGCAAGTTGCAGTGACCATCACTCCTTTCGCTCCTTCATCATCGTGCGTTGACGCCACTCCCGCTGCTGTCCCTGCGCTGCGAGCGGAGCGCATTGCTCGTGCGCGCCTCCGTTGCTGCTACTGATGCTCGTGACGTGGATGCTCCGCTCGCAGGCGCCGCCGAGTGCTTCGCGCCGCCCCCAGTAGCGCGCGCACTCGCTGGCAACAGCGCGAACGGCCGCGCCGCTGCTGTTGTGGTTGCCGCCGGACCCTTCCGCTGGCGCTCCTGGAGCTCCAGTTGCACGCGCTCGAGCTCGTGCTCGATCTGCGACTTGCGCATCTCGAGGTCCCGCAGCGACGCAACTAGCGACCATGTAGGGGGGTATGAGTGCGAGCGAGTGAGAGAGTGAGTACACAGGTGCACAAGAGTAAGTGAAGCGAACGCACAGGAGGTGGCGACGGATCCGGAAGCCGACGTGCGCGAGACACTGCCACTTGTCAAGTAGCTGCTGGTGACAGACGAGCTCCGGGTGCTGCCGGACGAGCGGCACGACGCTGCCACGGACGAAGTCTGCGCACTCCGGCACATGCCGTGTGAGAGGCGATTGCTCTTTCTCCGCGGCAACAGCAACGACACCGGTAGAAGGAAGAGAAGGGGACCTCGTCGTCGTCAAGCTTCTCCCGCGTAGCTCTCCGCGAGCTCTTGGTGCTCTGCGGCTCTTCTTCCTTCACAGACCTGCCGTCACAACGCCACTCGTGAGCTCCGGTCTGCGTGAACTGCTGCCTGTGCTCACGCTCGCACCTCGAGTGCGTCCTGCTCTCCGCGCGCGCAGACGTCGTCTGCATGACCACAGCTCCAGTGACGTACACTGTCCTTCTCCTCGGACGATGCGACGCGACTTTTCGCTTTTGCCCACATTGACCGACTCGCCGCCGCTCAACACCACGCACGCGGTCATGGCGACGTGGAGCTCACATGGCGAGAAGAAGACGCAGCGCATGGTACGTCGCGGCAGCTCACATCACTTGGTTACTCTCGTGACACTCACGCTGCTCCTGCACACAGAAACCGAGCGAGGTCCGGCAGGCATTCGCGCTCGCCAAGCAGCGCGCCGCGCGCCACCCGGCGCCGACCAAGATCGTGGACTTCGTGAACGCGGACGACCACACGGCGCGCATCACGAGCGCCGTGCCCGTGCACAAGCCGCTCTTCGAGCCGACGCCCGCCGAGGTCTGGATCGACGAATACACGCCGTTCCACGCCGTCGTGGTCAAGCTGAGCTTTCGCAACTGCGACGCCGTCGCGCGGCGCCTCAAGATCGAGCCGCCGCAGTCGCCATTCTTCCGTGTCACGCCATGGCAGCAGGCGAGCAAGTCCGGCGGCGACAAGATCGACGGCAAGATCGCCGCGGGCATGGACATCGCGTTCCAGCTCGAGTTTGCACCGCATGAGGTGAAGGAGTACGCTGTGGACCTCGTGTGCTGCACGGAGCGCGAACGCTTTCTGCTGCCTGTGCGCGTGTGTGGGAAGTTCGCGGCGCTCGACATCCCGGACGAGGTGCACTTCGGGCTCTGCCCCGTCAAGGTGCCAACGACCAAGGTCTTCTCGGTGCGCAATGTCGGCACACGCGGCGCCAAGTTCGCGTTCCGAACGAGCGAGCACTTTCGCATCTCGCCGCCGAGCGCGGTGCTCGAAAATGGCGCCGATGTCGTGCAGCTTGAACTCGCGATGACGCCCCCGACGCTCGCGGAGCGTGAAGGCGAACTCACAATCACAGACGACACCGGACAGGTCGCAGTCGTGCGTCTCGTTGGGGACCCCGTGAACGTCGATGTGTACCTGAGCCAACCGCTCGTGGAGCCGAGCGCGACGTATATCTCGCTCTCGTCGCGTAAGAGCATCAAGATCTGCAACGAGAGCGAGTTCGCGCTCGAGTTCTGCTGGAAGGCGTTCCGGGACTTTGCGCGCGAAGAACTCGAGCGCGACCGGCTGCTCGAGGAGCTCGCGAAGATGGAGAGCGCCGAGCTCGAGCAATGCCAGCTGGACGAGAGCGAAAACGAGGATGTGATCGCGAGTCGCGCGTCACTGCGCTTGACGCAGTCTCCGTTCGACACGCGCCGAGCCATCGAGAACAAGTACAAGCTGCTGCGCAAAGCCGCAATGGAGGACGCGATGCAGTTCGCGGACGAGTGCTTCGCGATCGCGCCGCTGGCAGGACGCGTATGGCCGCACTCCGAGGTCGACGTTGTAGTCTGTTTCTCGCCGATCACAGCTCTGCTGTACTCGTGCTGCGCGTACCTCGAGGTTGCTGGACAGGAGGCGCGGCTGCCACTCGAGATCCGCGGCCAAGGAATCGGACCGAGAGCCAAGGTCGTGTACAACGAACTGCTCGACTTCGGCGAGGTCTTCATCAGCGACGAGCGCACGCGGGACTTCACGATCCAGAACAAGGGCGAGATCCCGGCCACGTTCGAGCTGCTGCCCATAGCGACACCGCCGAACATGATGCTCTCCGTCAGCCCCGCGACCGGTACGTTGGCTGTGAACGCCATGTGTAAGGTCGAGGTCGCGTTCTGCTCGAACGAGCTGGGCGACGTGTTCATGCCCATCCGCTTCCGACTCCACGGCTCGGAGGACCAGCTCGCGGTGCGCTTCAAAGCGATGGTGATCCCGCCCGTGTTCCACTTCGACGTCGACGCGGTCGACTTTGGCGCCGTGTCGTACTCATTCCCGCATTCCAAGACCGTGAAGCTCATCAGCGCGTCCAAGATCGCGATGAAGTACTCACTGCGCATCCCGGAGGAAGCAAACTACAAGAAGAAGGAGTTCGAGCTTCTGCCGGCAAACGGCAAGCTCGACGCGTTTGGCGAGCAGGAGGTGCGTGTGAACTTCACGTCGCTGAACGTCAAGGAGTACGACTACCGCCTCGTGATCAGCGTCACGGGTGTCGGCTCGGACTTGCTGAGCATCCCGATCAGAGCGCACTGCCACGTGCCCGAGATCGCACTCCAGCGGCCCGAGCTCGACTTCGGCACGTGCTACTTGCGATACCCGCACAAGCAGACGCTTGTGCTGGAGAACAAGTCGTCCCACCTGTACGGGCGCTTCGAGATCGGCGAGCAAGACGACCACTCCCGAGCCATCGCAAGCTACAGCGCCAGTGAGTCCTCTGGCACGATCGCACCAGACGAAAAGGTTGCGGTGGACATCTACCTCTCCTGCGAGAAAGTGGGGAGCATCCGACTGCCCATGATCGTTACGATCCCCGGCAGCACGGAGCTGCCGCTATCAGCCACGCTCACGACGACTGCGACTGGACCGAAGGTTGAGATCGATCAAGCTGAGATCCATTGGGGGAGCTGCACGTGCCTTGTCGACCACGAGCGCGTGCTCAAGATGACCAACTTGTCGCTGATCTCGGCGCCGTACAAGACGTTCATCCGAAACGCGCGCTCCAAGTTCCAGATCGACGCGAAAGAAGGCACGCTTCCCCCTGGAGAGAGCGTCGAGTTCGTCCTGATCGCGAACCTCGACGACACGATCCTCTTCAAGGACCAGCTCCACATCCTGATCGCAGAGGGCGAGAACATCGTCGTGCCGCTGGCGATCAAGGGCGTCGGCACGACGATGTGGTCTCCGAGCGAGCTGCGACTCATCGACTTCAGTCACCAGATGACCAACATCGAGTGCGAGTGGAGCTGCACGCTGGAGAACAAGGGCAAGCGCGCGCAGGTGCTGACTTGGATCAACCGAACGGCTGCTGCGAAACTGAAGCAGCTCGAAGCGAGTGGCGGCGTGGCAGCAGTCTCGAAGCGACCTGCTCCAGGTCAAAAGAGTGCAAGTAGCAGCACCAGTAGCGCGGGCCCGAAAGCCTCCAAGGCTGCATCATCGGCTGGTGGAAGTCGTGCGCGCGACGGAGCGAGTGCTGTCGGAAGCGACGAGGTCGTCCCCGTCTTCTCCGTCTTCCCGGCCAGTATCGAGCTCAAACCGCGCACCGCGTGTGTGTTTGTGTTCAAAGGACTGTCGGCAGCAGTCGGTCGCATCCAGGAAGAGCTGGTGTGCGAGACTCGCGTGGGGAAGGAGAAGACCAGCAAGGTGGCGTTCGTGACCGAGATCTGCGGCAATTTTATGAACCCGCGGCTTGCTCCCTCGTCGGCATTGCTCTCATTCGAGTACGTGCACCATCCGGACGTGTCTGAGATCGCGCGGCAGTCGAAGCCTCTCAGCCTTC
This sequence comes from Globisporangium acanthophoron, assembly GCA_023334365.1. Taxonomy (NCBI): domain Eukaryota; phylum Oomycota; class Peronosporomycetes; order Pythiales; family Pythiaceae; genus Globisporangium; species Globisporangium acanthophoron. The sequence continues at coordinate 17,885 of JAASGU010000024.1, read as the reverse complement.
GCAATGTGTGCGAGCTGCCGCTGTCGTTCACGCTGCGCACCCAGACGCCGTTCTCACTGGACTGCTGGGAGGCAGTCCTGCAGCCAGGCGAGCAAGTGGACTTGAACGTCGAGTTCTACCCCGGTTTCAAGGACGACCATCTCTGCCGCGTCATCAACGGCAAGATCATGGTCGCATACACCGGCCATCCGCACAAAGACAGCGTGGAGCTCGTCGGCGACATCAGCTTCCCCAACCTCTCCTTCGAGACCTCCAAGATCGACTTTGGGTGCACACTCAATGACACGCAGAAAGCGATCTCGGTGGCAGTGACGAACGTCTCCAAGGTCGATACGGCATTCCGGTGGGTCTTTATCGAGGACGAGAAGGAGGCGCGGGCGCTGGCGACGGCCAAGAAGCCGTACATCCCGATCAACCAGGTGTTCGACATCCTGCCGATCCGCGGGCTCCTCAAGCCAGGCGAGAGCGAGAAGATCGACTTCATCTTCTACGGGCACCCGAACCGGAAGTTCAAGAGCACGGTCGCGTGCGAGGTGGAAGGCGGCCCCGAGTACGAGCTGACGCTGCTGGGCGAAGCGTCGTCGCTCGTTTACAGACTGGACAAGCAGTTCCTCGACTTTGGACAGGTTCTGTTCAACAAGACTGAAGACCGCGAGTTCTCGATCCTGAACGTCGGGAAGGTACCGTACAGCTTCAGCATCGTCGCGGAGAGGATCGGGCGCGGGCGTCTCGTGGAAGTCTCTCCCAGCAGCGGCAAGATCGCGCCGAACGACAAGCAAAAGATCCTCGTGCGGCTGCGACCTGGGATCCCCGAGCAGTTCGACGAGACGATCGTGCTCGAGATCGCGCACTTCCAGCCGATTGAGTTCAAGCTCTTCGGCGTCGGCATCTTCGCGTCCGTCAGCATCAATCTGCCGCGCGAGAGCCACCCATCGAGCACGATCCAAGGCGAGCACCCCAAGTGGCGCGAGCTCAAGAAGACGGCTCGCCGTAGCCTGGAGCTCTCGACGCTGAACTCTGTTGCTGTCGCTATGACCAACAGCGCAGCCATGTTGTCGTCAGACTCGCGCTCTACCATCTCGACGCAGCCCCGTATCGCGGATAGAGCAAGTTCGATAGCGTCAACGCCGCCGTCGCCACTGGGAAAGAATGCTCAGCACCGCACCACCAACGGTCCACAGAGCCCGACGCGCGGCAACGCTCACGCGAGCAGCCCGCACATCGACGAGCTCGACATCGAGATCGAAGCGTGTCGGTTGTTCTTCGCGGAGTATCTACTGTTCCAAGAGTCGAAGAAGTCCGACACCCGCGCGCCGCAGATTGCCGCTGAGGCGTCTCCGCAACTGGACTCGGAGGAGCAACTGCGAACCATCGAGGTACCAGCGAAAGCTACCACTTCGCAACACCAGCAGCAGCAGCGTCCTGAGAGCAGCGCTGTCGCTGCTGCAGGAGGCAAACCGGAGCGAAAGCGCGGCCCCGAGAGCTTCCCGTTCGTGCTCTCGCAGTTCGTGCTGGACTTCGGGAACATCGTGCTTGGGACGCACAAGATCAAGAAGTTCGCGATCACCAACATCGGTCACGTGCCGGCGTCGTTCCAGCTGGACAAGAATTTCGCGCTCTCGCGCGGGTTCCAGATCGAGCCGGAGCGCGTGGTACGGCTACCGGAGAAGCAGGCGGTGGAGTTCACTGTCACGTTCCAAGCGCGCAAGCAGATCACACTGGGCGTTCATCAGGCACAGCTCCCGATTGTCATGAAGAACGGGCCGCCGTGCATCCTCATCATCCGCGCTAACGTCACTGTCCCTGACATCTCGATCTCGATGGAGACGCTGGACTTTGGCAAGATGGCTGTGAGCACGTGCCACACGCTGTTCACGCAGCTGCAGAACACGTCGGTCGTGTCAGCAGAGTGGGCGGTGAAGAAGCCCATGGGGTCGGCGAAAGACGTGGGCAACTTCCGTGTGACCCCGCAGAGCGGCGTGCTCGCCCCTGGCTTCAAAGCGAACATCCAGGTCGAGTTCGTCCCAGACGACAACCGCCACTTTGCGCTCAAGCTGCCGATCAAGGTCACGTCGAACCCGAAGACGCGCTCGCTCACTTGCAAGGGCGAAGGCGCGGAGCTACGCCTCAGCTTCCACCCGCCGATGGTCGAGCTCGGTCCGATGCTGCCGTGCGCTGATATCGTGGAGCAAGCCATCGAGATGCGGAACGACTCGGACTACGCAGTCGAGGTGTTTTCCCTCGACTTCGATCCCGTGTACAAGGAAGATGAGGAGCTGCTGCGCCACTTGTCTGTGTTCGGCGCAGATGGACTCGTGAACTTGCCACTCCGACCTCCGAACCAACCGCTGAGCGAGTACCTAATGGAGAACGGACTGATTTCGCCGGACTCGGTCGAACCGCAGGATCTTGCGGACCCAGATGATGAAGTGACGAATGGTGGAGACGGGAGCGGAGACGGGAGTGGAGCGGGTGCTGCGGCGGCTGAGATCGGTAGTAGCATCTCGGCAGCGTCCTTACAGTCAGTCGCCTCTGAAGCTCAGGAGCTGCCGCCAGGCAAATGGCCAACGAACCCTCCACGAACCGGAGCGGACTACATCATCATCGGACCGCCCCACTGCGGCAAGTCGACACAAGCTCAGCTGCTCGCAGAGAAGGAGAACTTGTGTGTCTGGACGATCGACGACGCGGTCAGGAGGGTGTGTCTGGAGCCTGGGGTTCTGGGCGACGCTACTCGCCTCGCACTGGGGCTACCGACGTTGCCTGGACGAGAAGAGAATAGCGCTGGTTCACTCGACACTGCTGCTCCTGCTGCTAGCAAGGACACTAGCTCAGAATCAGCTCTGACAGCGTCTCAACCACCCGAGTCCGATGAAAGCCCTTTGCAGAGCGACTCTGCTGGTGAGAGTCTGTCGCGGTCGCCGTCCAGCTCTTCGGTGCTGCTCCTGGATCAGATTCTGTCGTGGCGCGTGGCACAGCCAGACTTGCAGAACGGAGGTGTGCTCGATGGGTTTGAGAACGCGTTTGTGGCGGTCGAGGTGGCGATAGCCGCGTGCTCGAAGGTGCTCGCTGCAGCGCGTGTTGTGTCTCTCAGCTTTGACGAGGACTCCTACGAAGCGATGGTGACTTCGCTCAAAGCAGACAGCGCCAAGTCGACAACGTTCACGCCCGTGCCATCGAAGGAGCTCCTTACGAACCAGCAGTCGTACACTGGTCTGGCAACCGACATGATGCAAGAAGAACCAACGCACGAGCAGGTTCAGTCGTCTGAGCACCAAGATGTGCACAGCCTAGAAGGTGTACCTGGAGCGTCTGGAGAACCTGGCGACGCTAGTAAAGAGCTGGCAGCTTCTGTGCTCTCCGAGATCCGCGAGCAGGTGGACTTCTTCATCCAGTCTCGGAAAGATCCTCGAACCTACAGCGAGTACTGTCAACAGCACGACGCAACTCGGAAGCTTGTGTTGAGCTTCTTGGCGCGCGAGGAAGAACTCGCAGGCGACTCGAGCAACTCGTCTCTGGCTCTGCAAAGTAACAACGCAGATTTGCCACCGTTAGCGACAACAGCGATCCAGCGTTCAGCGTCCATGAAAGACTGGGTCCGATCCGACAATTTCCTCCTCGACATTCAGATCAACGAGCCTGGAGCCACGCTCTTCATGCACAACCTCATCTACTCTGCCGTTGAGAAGCACATTCGCGAGCTCGAGTCCAGCCACCTCGCGGTTCCTGGACCGGCAAAGTACCAGGTCATTCGGAGACCCACCGAGCGGTTCCCGAGGAAGCCAGTGTCTCGCTTCCAGATCCGAACTCCTGTGAGCTACGAGACGTCGAATCAGTCGGACGAAGCAGACGGCGAGAGTAGCGAGATCCAGGCTGTAACAAAGGCTAACGTATCGGATACACTAGCCACCGGAACCAATGAGACGCCAGCGGCTCGGTGGGTCATCCCCGCACGCTCCAAGATCGATCTCCTCGTCCAGTTCGCGTCGTCGGATGTCGGGACATTCGACTGCAACCTCGGCTTCGAGATATTCGGCGTGCGTCGCGAGTTCACGCTCTTCTGTCGTGGTATCTGCACGGTGCCGAGCATCAACAGCGACCCGCGCAACGTGTTCATGAGCCGCGTGAAGAGCCGCCCCGAGAGCGCGTTCGTGCAGAAGAAGTTCGTGTTGTCGAAGAACCAGTTCGAGTTCGGTCCGCTCATTGTCCTCAACGGCGTCACCAAGCCGCCAGACACCGAGCAAGAGTTCGCACACTACACCAAGACGAGCCCGAACAACGTCGAGGGCTTCCGGATATCCAACACCAGCGCGTTCCCGCTGCGCGTCGACTTCTGTCTCGAGAAACCAAACGACGCTGATGTGTTCGCCGTGTTCCCGGCGTTCCTTGAGATCGCAGAGAGCGAGACAAAGGAGGTGCGGCTCTGGGCGAACCCATCGGGCGATGGGATCCACGAGAACAACCTCGTGTGCTGTGTCTCGGATAACCCTGAGCCCGTTGTGTTCGCCGTGAGCTGCTTCGGCTGCATGCCGGCGTTGCAACTGAGCGGGCCGTGGGAGCAGCCAGCCGCTGATAGCACGTCCGAGTCAGCGGCGCTGTCTGCTCGAGACAACACATCTCCTCGAAGCGGAGCGCCACCCGTGCTGGACTTCGAGCAGCTGCTGCTCAAGCGCCAGGACGAGAAGACATTCTTCATCGACAACATCTCCCCCATCGCGGTCACGTGGAGTCTGCTCGCGAACGACCTGCCACCGGACTTCCGCCTGTTCCCCACGGAAGGCACGATCAAGCCTCTGCAGAAAGCGCCGGTGCTCGTGATCTTCACTGCAAACGCAGAGGCGGTGTACAAGCACTCAGTCCGGATCCAATTCTCAGACGCAGACAGCGCGCTGAAGGTGCAAGAGCGGAATCGAGAGCTGTCGCTCACCATCGCCGCCGAGGCATACAAGATCGACGTGAGCTCGTTTGACGCCGACGGCGCGAGTATCGAGAGCGCTGGCGACGGCACAGCGAGCTCGAACGGCGACGGTCGACTCGACTTTGGGCTCGTGCGTGTCGGCGAGAGCCACGTGCGGTCGTTCAATATTCGTAACCGCGGCAAGTACAACATCAAGTACCACCTGAACATCCGAACGAGCACGATGCGGGAGCTGTTCAAGGTCGAGCCGGTGGAGATGGTGCTGGAGCCCGGAGCTGTGTCCAGTGTGAAAGTGACGTTCCAGTCCAAGCATGAGGTGTCTTTGCGCGACTGCAAAGACATCAAGTGCACGATCATCGAGATGCTTTCCGGCGAGCCGTGCAAAGAGTTCGTCGTGTTCACCACCGTCCGGTCCGTGTTCAGCGTGTTCCGCGTCCAACCGAACCGCGGGATCAACTTTGGACCGCACAAGTACAACGACCAAGCGAAGATGAAGCGCATCGAGATCCGCAACGACGGTGAATTCCCATTCAAGTACCGCGTGCGAGCCGCAGCATTAGCGAGTAATGACAACGACGTGCTCGCGCTTGACACACCGCTTCATCCAGGAGCACTCGACATCGGGCAGTTCTCGATCTCGCCGGACTGTGGGAGCGTCGACCCGGGCGTGGTCGCCGGACTGGATGTCACGTTCCAACCGAAGGACTGCAGAGTATACCGCGAGTTTCTCCACGTCGAGATCTCCGGATGCAGCACTCTGGATGCTGGCGGCTCGTCGGACTTGATGCAGTACGAGCTGGTCGGCGAGAGCTGCTTCCCGGCGATTACAGCCAGCGACTTCGAGAGCATCTTCGAAGAGCAGATCGTCGTGCGGTCCATCGGCTTCGACGCCTTGTCGTCATCGGCGTCATCACCGTCTTCCGAGTCTGCGGGGGGAGTCGACTTTGCCAACCTGCTCGGCATCCAGAGCGTCGTGTTTGCCGAGAAGGAACGGATCTTCTCTTTCGGCGCGATGATCGCGGCTGCGAACTCCAAGGGCACAGTCGAGCGGTTCAAGATCACGAACCCCACCAAAGTGAGCACGACAGTGCACTTCCAGATCACCTCGCATTTGCCATCGACAGCAGCTCCAGCCAGTAGCAATGGCGGCGCAGACGATGTGTCCGCGCCACCGCAGGTGTTCACGGTGCAGCCATCGGTGTGGGAGATCCCGCCGCTCGAGCACCGCTTCGTGAGCGTGTACTTCAAGCCCACGAGCATCGCGCCGTACCAAGCAGGTTTCTCAGCCAGAGTGGAAGACAGCCCTGCAGAGGTGTCGTCTCCAAGAGCAAGCTCGAACGACAGCACGCTGCTCGAGTTCGAGCTCCGTGGGGAAGGAACGATGCCATGCGTTTCTGTCGTGGAGCCGAGCCCGCGCGATCCGGTGTCAGGCAGCCTCTTGCTCAACTTCGATCGCGTGCGGGTCTCGAAGACCAAAGATCTGCGCGTGGTGCTGCGCAACGACGGCATCCTATCGGCCACAGTCCTGCTCTCGATTCAGTCGAACCCGAACTTCTTCTTTGCACTCGGGAACGGCTCCGTCTCGATTGCACCAAAGGCCTCCGAGACGCTAATCGTGCAGTTCAAGCCGCAAAAGACGCACGACGAACCGACGACCAGCACACTCAAGATCACGGTGCACAACAATCCGTTCGACGAGACGACTGTGAAGCTGATCGGCACAGGATTCAAAGACGATCTGGTGTTTGAAGACCTGCCGTTTGGCCACGACGACCAGCTTCACTTCGATGACATTCAGCTGCATCCACCAGACTCCGATCAACGCCAGCATCAGCAAGGCAGCGAGAACGACGACTCGGGCCGCACGGACGAACCCGCACCGCTCCCAAAGGAAGACATCAAAGTATTCTCACTCGTAAACCAGTCGGCCGACACCGTCCGCTTCGTGTGGCCAAAGACGCCTCCGTTCACGTTCTCGCCCGCGATCGGCCATCTCAAGCCAAAAGCGTACAAGCTCATCCGAGCCACGTTCGCACCAGCATCGGTCAGTGGGAAGGCGATGAACTACGATCCACTGCCCGTTGCGCTGCAAGCCCAGCGAATCGCCTACAAAGACGCGTCGTCCCACTCATCGAGTGACTGGGACGAGAACGCGCATCGCACCGTGTCGTTCGAGACGCAAGAGCACGGATCTGACGAGACGCTTCCTGAGCCAGCGTATGACGTCGTCGCTCCGCCGTCCACGATCAACCTCAAGTGCTTCGCGGCCGCCGACTCACTGGCATTCGAGTGCGACGCGAATGTGATCAACTTCAAACGGACGTTCATGCTGCAGGTGTGCAGCTACCGGATCTCCGTGCGCAACACGAGCAAGATCAAGTTGCAGTACTCGTGGCGCTTCGAGCGCGCGTTTGGTGCGGGCAGCGACGGGTTCCTCTTCCCAGCTAGTGGTGCGGAGATGTCGGCTGACGACGACTGTCCATTCGAGATCAGCCCCGAGACTGGCACGATCGCTGGCGAGAGCGTGCAGGTGTTCACAGTCAAGTTTGCGCCGATGGAGGTGGACGAGCATCACTACGTGCTGGTGCTGCACGCGCACTCGTCGTCCAAGGACAGCAGCTACCACACTGGCGAATCGAGCGTTCTGCGAATCGACGTGCAGGGCGCTTCTCTCCGTCCAGCGTGCCACTTCGACGTCGAACGCAGCGAGTATGCTCAGCGAAGAGCGCCGCACCTCCAGGGTCCAGGCGGTGAGCTCGGCCCGCTCGACCCGTCGATCAAGGTGATCGAGATGGAGTCCCTCGGCGTGCGCGTGCGCAACACGAAGCGGTTCTACGTAGTGAACCCCACGAACGTGTCATACGAGTTCACGTGGACGCCGGAAGGCGAGGTGAACCCGTGCTTTCGCTGCGCGACGCCAAAGGGGCTCATGCTCGCCGGCAAGCGCTGCGAGATGATCTTCGAGTTCACGCCACACCAGCTGGAGCTCCAGGAGATGTTTTGGCGCTTCCAGATCCCGCACTTCCACGTGAACCAACTCTTCCTCTTCGTCGGTACCACGACGGAGCCGCGCGTGATACTCGACCGCGGGAGCGTCAACTTCAACACGTTGCTGATCGGCACGAAGACGCTGCAGAGCATCTCGCTTGTGAACCACGAGCACATCCCGTTCAACTTTGTGTTCGACAAGTCGTCGCTGGACTTCGCGAACGAGACGCCGGCGCTGCTGGTGCATCCGTTGAGCGGCGTCATCCCACCGAACAGCCGCTCGACCATCGACATCGAGTTCGTTCCGACGGAGGAGAAGACGTACAACTTCAACCTGAGCTGTATCGTCAAGCGCAAGCCCACACGTTTGTCGCTGAACGTCAAAGGGGAAGGCTACAGCATCCACGACGCTCTCACGATCGCGTCCGACGACCAGAACGACGCTCGCCCGGTGCTACTCGGAGCAGGCAACCTCTTGGACTTTGGTGTCGTGCGCGTCAACGAGGAGCTCCAGCGCACCGTCGTGATCCACAACGCGGGCAAGTTCAACTTCGAGTTCAGCTGGAGCGCTGGCACGCAGAAGCTCCCGTCTGCGCTGGCGATCGAGCCGAGCCAAGGCACCGTAAAGAAGACGGACAAAGTGGTGTGCAAGCTCACGTTCGCGCCGCTCAAGCAGACCTCACTGGACGGGATGCAGCTCGCGTGCACCATCGCCGGCTCGCGGAACTACGTGTTCGCGCTCCACGGGAACGCGGTGCCGCCGTCACTGCAGTTCTCCTTCATGACGCACGACTTTGGTCCATGCTTCATCGGCGGGCCGGACGCGCTGCCGATCTCCGAGACGGCGCACTTGACGATCTTCAATATGGACCCCGAGGTCGGCGTCGACCTGGACTGCATGTTCGAGAAGAAGGCGCACTTGCGCGTCGAGTGCCCGCCGACGGTGCTCGGGCCACGCGAGTCCGTGACCGTGCCGATCGTCTTCACTGCGCGCCAGGAGACCTCGTACGCGGAGGTGGTGCTGTTCACGGTCAACGGCTCGTCGACGATCAGCATCAGCATCCGCGGAGAGGGGATTGTGCCCAAGGTCGAGCTCGTGAACCCAGCGATGCAAAGCGTGGCGTTCAGCGCGCTCCAGATCGGCCAGCAGATCTCTCGGAGCATCAAGATCGTGAACCGAGCGAAGCGCAAGATCACCGTGGACCTCGTGGACGACGCAGCGCTCACTCCGGGCGACATCTCGTTCGAAGCGCTCGGCATCTCGATCCTGACACAGCGAGAGATCGCGCTGCGACCGAAGGAGACCGCCGACATCGAGTTCAAGTTCGCCCCCACGAAACGCGTCCCTGCGTTCCAAAAAGACGTCTTCATCGCTGTCGCGGGTAGCAAGAAGAAGCTCGTGACGCTATCAGGCTGCTGCCAGGGTATGGAGGTGTCGCTCGACACGGACACGCTGTCATTCGGCACTGTCTGTCTCGGGAGCCAACTCGTGCGGAAGGTGCGTCTCCAGAACCGCGGCGACGTCGCGGCCAAGTTCCAGTGGAACCCGCGCGACTTTGCGCCAGACTTCAGCGTGGCGCCAGTCGACGGCATGGTCGCGCCGAACTTCCACAAGACGCTTGAGATCACGTTCAAGCCTGTAGCGACGAATCCGGACCTGCGCTGTGACCGCTTGGCGTGCGTGATCGAAGGCACGACGCCCGTGTACCTCACGCTTGTGGGTGGCTGCGTGAAGCAAGCGACGTCGTCGATCCAGGAGCTCTACTTTGAATCGCGCGTGCGTGAGTCGAGCGCGAAGAAGATCGTGATCGAGAACAGGAGCGCGTCTCCATGGAACCTGCTCCCTGTCGTGACAGGCGAGCACTGGTCGTGCCAGGAGAGCGTAGCCGTGCCTGCCGAGGGCAAGACGAGTGTCGACATCTTCTACTTCCCGCTGCGAATGACGGCAAGTTCAGCAGATGTTGGAAGTGAAGCGCTCAGCCGCCCCGAGCAGCTGGAAGGATCGATCTTCTTCGCGATCCCCGACGGCACGGCACTGCTGTACAACGTCTTCGGGAAGGCGACCGCGCCGGCATCCGCTGGTACGATCTCGCTATCGACACCCGCGAAGAAGACGCTCGCAGTCGCGGTGACGGTCAAGAACTGGCTCAAGACACCGCAGACGTTCGACGTCGCAATCGACAAGCATGCGAGCGAGTCCGTGCTGGCGCAAGGCCCGACATCGATCACCGTGCAGAGCGGCGCCACGAGGAACTACAACCTCAAGTTCTTCTCGTACACCGAGGGCGACGTGAGCCTTGTCGTACGCTTCACAAACCCGGACAGCGGCGAGTACCTCACCTACGACGTGCGCGTCGCAGTGACGACAGCGACCGAAGTGGAGACGCTGCGCTTCGAGGTGCCTGTGCGGCAGGCTCTGAGGAAGGTCGTGACGATCGAGAACCCGTTCGACGCGCAGCGGGTCGTGAGCTTCGCGGACGAAGACAACTGGTGGAAGTGCTCGAGCGCTGCGATCCGCGTGCGCCAGCTGACGGCGATCACGGGGCGGCCCGAAGGCTCCTACGAAGTCGAGTACCGACCGACGCTGCACACCGAGAGCCCGACCGAGGCGCTGCTCACGATCGCCTTCGCGGAGCTCGGCGAGTACACGTACAAACTCGTCCTCGCGACGCAGCAGGCAGGCGTCGAGCGTATCCTGCACTTCAAAGCGCCTCTGGGCGGCTCGCAGACGCAGAGCTTCGCTTTCACCACGTTCACGGACACGCCTGCGGAGCTGACGTGCTCGGTGCGCGACCCCACTTCGTTCTCCGTGCCAAGCAGCCTCAAAGTGGACGGCGCGACGGACTGGGACGGGAAGAGCAGCGCGGTGCAAGTCAAGTTCGAACCCGAAGCACTCGGCGAAGTGCGCGACACGCTCACGCTCTTCGGAGAGAGCGTCGGGGAGTACAAATGCTCGCTCCACGGCGTGTCCGTGCCGCCGCTGCCGCAGGGGCCGTTCGTGTTCGCGTCGACGCAGGAGATCGAGTTCCGCAATGTATTCTCGACGCCGACGGACTTCGACGTGGTCGTGGATAACCCACGCTTTGCTCTCTCGGCCAAGACGCTCTCGATCCCCGCCAAGTCCAGCAAGACGATCACCGTCAAAGTGGAACTCTCCGCGCCACCATCAACGGCTGCTGGTGGTGGTGCTGCTGCTGCTGCTGGCGCTGGAGGTGGAGGTGGGAGAGCGCCGTCACTGCTCGCTACGCCGAGCGTCACGGGCAAACTCTTCGTGTCGTGTGCGGCGCGCAAGGAGCTGCCGTCCTGGGTGTACTACCTCGAGGCGACGACGCAGCAGGCGCCGGCCACGTAGACCGCCTATTTAATGGATCAGCACGTGTGCACTACGCGTCCGTGACGTGGAAGCGCTGGGAGTCCTCTCGCTGCGTGACGCGTCCGCTGCGCAGCAGCCTCTGCAGTGAGATCTCGAGCCACTGCAGCGGGAGGCGCTGGAACTTGCGCTGCGTGACTGTCCACTCGGTCAGCTCCGCCACTGACTGCCCACTGCTGCCCGTGTCTGCCACAACGCACTCCAGCAGTTAGCTCCTATCACCGTCTCCATGTTGGAAGACTGACACAGGGACGCACCTCGGAGGTGCTGTAGCAGCGCCGGCGCGAGCGCGAACTCGAAGCTGAGCAGCACGTGGCGGTCTGCATCCGTGTCCTCGAGGAAGAGCAGCCCAGAGCTGCGCAGCGCCGCGAACGTCCTGCGCAGTCTCCGGACGACGATCTGCGCGTCGACGTCTTCGGTCCGCGAGCCTTCGCCTTCTTCTCGCTGCTGCTGCTGATGATGATGAGAGATGCGCTTGAGTGTGTCGACGAATGTGACGCGCACTGCTAATGAGTCGCTACCTCTGCTTGCGTCACCTTCGAGCGGAGGCTGCTGCTGCTGCTGCTCGTGCACCAACGCCTCAAGCGTCTCGACAAGCAGCGCGTCGTGCGCCGCGGCGCTCGTCCGCTCCAAGAAGCGCGTCTTCACCTGCGTGTCCACCGCGAGATCGAAGAACGCGTGCGCCGCGATCTGGTCCCAGTGGCTCGTCCTGCTCGGCGTGAGTGAAGCAGCTCCATGCGGCTCCGAATCAGCAGAAGAGCTGGAGCTGCTGAGGTCCGCCGAGTACACGCCTCGCGCGAGCTCCATGACGTGCACCCAGTGCAGCAGCTCCTCGTTCGGGTCGTCGACCCTCGTGATATGCACCACGCGGATCTCGCGCTCGCCGCCGTCGTGCGTCCTGTCCACCGAGAGCTTGCCCTGTACGAGCACGAGGTCACCGAGCACCACGCGGCGGTCCCAGCCGACCGCGCTCCAGCGCACCGCCTTGACGAGCGCCGTGCCGTCGTCCACCAGGAACTCGACTGCCGCGCGTCGCGTTAGTCGTCAACACGCACTAGCGCAGAGAATCATCCGGACAAGAGACGCACCGCGCTCGGCGCGCTCGTGCACAGACACGAGCACGCCGACGACCTGCGCCTTGGTGAGCAGCCGCGCGCGCCAGAGACCGCCGCGTTGCCAGCGCCACGCGTGACTGCTGGGAACGCCCTCGAACGTACCCAGCTGCTGCGTCACATGGTGCGCGAAGAGCTTGGCGAAGCTCCACGTGAGCGGGTCCTTGCCGGCGCTGTGCAGCATCCTGTGGGAGGTGACGTTGCGACTTCAAGTCTTTAGTGCCGCCAAGTATACTTTCTTCAAGTCAACAAACGCCCTGTGAATGATACTCGATTTTGTCACTATTTGATTGCAATAGAAAATGTGGGGTCGGCAGCGACGCCTGCTCTCGACGTCGACGACGGCGCTGGACGCCGCGTACCGTGCGCTGCTGCTGGACGTGGCGGACTCAGGCAGCGCGCAGGTGTCGCAGCTCCAGGCGGTGGCCGCGCAGAGCGCTCTGCGCGGCTTCTCCGTCTTCCTCCACCTACCCACGGGCGCCGGCAAGAGCCTCGCGTTCCAGGCGCCAGCGCTCGCCGCGCCACCCGGCCGCACGACGCTCGTGGTGTCACCGCTCATCGCACTCATGCACGTACGTTGCGTGTTGCCAGCGAGTGCATGGCTATGAAGTAGCTGTGCTGACGAGCAACGCAGGACCAAGTAAGCGCGCTGCGGCGCAAGGGCGTGCGCGCCGTGCAGCTCTCGGGCGACGAACGCAAGCGCGCGCGCAACGCGCCGCCGCTGGCGCAGCTGCTCGAGGGCCAGCGCCTCGTGTACACAACGCCCGAGTTCCTGCTGCGCAATGCCGAGATGCAGCGCTGGGTGCGGTGCGCGGCCGAGCAGGACCGCGTCGCGCGCGTGGTGCTGGACGAGGCGCACTGCGTGCTCGAGTGGGGCAACGCCTTCCGTCCGGCGTACCTCGAACTCAGTCAGTGGCGCGCGCGCTTCTTCGGCTCGCTGCCGCTCACGCTCGCCACGGCGTCCGTCACGGACGAAGAGATCGCGCAGCTCTCCACCATCTTCCACCTGCAGCTCGTCAGCCACGATGAGCTCGAGACGCGCGGCGCCGCGGCCGTCGCAGAGGGCACGGCGCACAGCCTCATGGTCGTCGTGCAGCAGGTCACGGACCGCGCGAACCTGCGGCTCGAGGTGGTGCGCAAGCCCGCGAGCAGCGGCGCTTTGGCGCGCGTGATCGCCGGCCGCGTGCGCCAAGCGCCGGCCATCGTGTACTGCCTGACGCGCCGGGAGGCGGAGGACGTGTGCCTCGCGCTCGTGCGCGTCGGCTGCCACGCGGGCGTGTACCACGGCGGGCTGCCGCGCAAGCGTCGCGAGTTCGTGCGCAAGCAGTGGATGGGCGGGCAGCTCTCGGTCATGTGCGCCACGAGCGCCTTCGGGGTGGGTACGAGGGTGGCGGTGGCGTTCTCCCTGTGTCATGAGCGCGGGGTGTCGTAGCTGACGAGGAGGCTGCTCGCAGATGGGGATCGACCACGCGGACGTCCGGTTCGTGGTGCACAGCTCGCTGCCGCTGTCGCTGTCGTCGTATCTGCAGCAGATCGTACGCTCTCTGTGTGCTGCTGTGAGCTGAGCGTGTGCATGGGAGTGACGTGCTTGGACTCGTGTACTGCTGCTGCTGCTGCTGCAGGGACGAGCGGGGCGCGACGGAAAGCCCGCCGTCTGCCTCCTGCTGTACGACGAAGGCGACAAGAGCCGCGCGACCGCGGTCACGACCGAGCGCGAAGGCTTGGACGCGTCGCCGAGCGTGCTGGCGTCCAGCGGGAGTTCGCACGTGAACCTGGAGGAGGTAGTGGCGTTCTGCAGCAGCGAAGAGTGCCGGAGGGAGTTCCTGTACGCGCACTTCGGCTTTCCGTTCGACGGCCACGCGTGTCCGCGCAACTGCAACTGCGGGCCGCTGACAGACGACGGCGCGCTGCTCACAGCAAGCGACGAAGACGACAACGACGACAGAAGTCACGAGCAGCTTCTCGGTGGGAAGCGCAAGCGGGGTGGTGGTGGGGACGAGGCGGAGCCCGCGATCCCCAAGGGCCAGATCGAGTACGTGTACCAGCGAGTGCTCTCGGAGACGAAGAGGCTCGGACTCCCCAAGCGAGAGGCGCTCTCGAGGCGCGTGGTGCAAGTGAGTCGCTGTATTGTGTGAGTGTATGGGTGTCTTGTGGCGGCTGATGACACGCCTCCGTTGTTGTAGGACATCCTGGAGAGACAGCCCCCGACAGAGGAGGAGATGGCGACTCTGCGCGGCGTCGGCGCCGACAAAGCGAGTCGGTACTTCGCCATCTTCGAGGCGCACTAGGCGACCTCGTTCTACTGGCTGCGCGCTTCACCGCGGCGGCGATTTCGGATGATCAGGATCTCGTGGTATAGCAGTCGAAGGAGGCAGACGCACGCAAGCAGCGTGCCGCCTTCCAGCAGGACGAAAACCGGACCCCACGAGCACACTTCGATGCAGTTCGGGCTCTTCGGGTCGCAGCCGTTCGGAATCTTGTGGCACTGCGCCAAGTAGCCGACGAGGTACTGCACAAACGCTGCGCCGATGCTCCCCGTGCCGTCGACGATGCCTGTAACCGTGGACAGCGCGGCCGCGTTGCCCTTGATACTCTCGTGTGTGCCAAGGTCGGCGGAGATGGCTGTGCTGATGAGGTTCGACGGTCCGCCGAGCATGAACCCGGACGCCAGCAGTAGGAACGCCGTCATGTTGTACGACGCGCCGTGGAAGTTGTAGATCGTGACGCTAGAGGAGGAGAGAGGCAACGGGTACAGTTCTTCGTGAGACCAACAGATGGTGATGCCACACACCAGCACTCCGGCACGTACAATGAGAAGAGAAGCATCACGACGACGACCGGAGAGCGCACACCCATCTTATCCGACACGTAGCCGCCGATGAAGCCGCCGGCGATCTGCCCGACATCGTAGAGCATCTGCCGAAACGCACGACACCACATAGTCAGTGACCGCAAGAGGGATTGGGCTGCATCGATTGCTCGCTTGCCACGTACTGAGAACACGC
Source organism: Globisporangium acanthophoron (assembly GCA_023334365.1). Lineage (NCBI taxonomy): Eukaryota > Oomycota > Peronosporomycetes > Pythiales > Pythiaceae > Globisporangium > Globisporangium acanthophoron. The sequence continues at coordinate 2,492 of JAASGU010000024.1, read as the reverse complement.
CGGCTCTGGAGCTGTCCATGTTGAGCGAGACCGTCAGGTAGAACGGCAACCAGAAGAAGAGCGCGTAGTTGACCGATTTGAGGCACGCGAACGACAGCGAGTACGGGATGACCTGGATACAGGGCAAGGAAGCACGTGTGAGCGAGTTCTAACGAGAAAACTCGCTGCTCTGCTCAGTTCTGCCGTACCCCGGGGATGCACCACGCTTCGAGAAACGAGATGCTCTTCTCGTCCTTGCTGGAGGAGACGCCGTTCGCCTCGAGCTCCAAGTCCTCCTTGCCGCTTGGCGTCTTGGCGACGTCCGGCTTGGCGTCTTCGAGGGCTTTGTGGCAGTACGGCGCGAACTTGGGGTCTGGCACGAGGAAGAGGAAGATGACGACGCCGTGGAGCGCTGTGAGCACCGCCACGGACACCAGCGCCACTTTCCACGCCACGGTCTTGTCGAAGAACTCGAACATGACCGCGACGAGCGCCGTGCCGACAATGTTGCCGAAGCACCCGTTGCCGCTCCAGACTCCGAGCACGGCTGCGTCAGCGTCGCACAGACGTGGGAGTTAGACGAGGTGGGGACAACAAGAGTGATCCCAAGGTCACGCACCTCCGCGCTCGTTCTGGTCGAACCACTTGCCCCTGGAGAAAGAGTGACAAGGCAGTCGAGTGCGTCATTCTCACTGGCGCACCCGCAGAGAGAAGGAGAGAGAATGGAAGCAAGAGCGCCACGCACATGACCGCGACGTTCGCGGGCCAACCCGTCGACTGGATGAGCCCGTTGACTCCCCAGAGGACGGCGTAGAACGTGAGCGCGTGCACGTTGGCGAAGGCGCCGAGCCCGAAGAGCAGCACGATCGCCCCGGTGGCCCACATGCCGCCCGCGATCATCTTGCGGAGGTCGTACTGGTCCCCTAGCACGCCGCTGCATGCCCACACGTCAGTCGAACGGCTCCTCTTTGGTTAGACCCATTTCACGCACCTGACGTAGAGCCCGACGGCGTAGCAGCCCATGAAGAGCGTGTCGAGCAGCCCGTACATCTCGCCCTGCTGGCCGCGCGGGTACACGGCCGAGTGCATCCACTGCTCGGCGCTCATCTCGCCCTTGATGGCGGAGAACGCCTTGCGGCACGCGTGGTAGAGCACGTAGCTCACGAACGTGAGCGCGAACGTGCCGCTCTTGCTCGCCGCCCACTGCGCGCTGCGGTACGCGGGCGCGTCGTCGCTGCCGCCCATCGCGCGCTTAGCCGAAATCTCGGCGGCCGCGAGCTGCACGCCCGGTGGCGGAGGTGACGTGCTGTTGGCGGCGGGGGGCGCGGCCGGCGCGGGAGCAGTCGCGCTCGCTTCTTCCTCGAGAGCGAGCATTTGATTTGATTTGACGCATTGGAATTAATCAGACGTCACACTTGAAAACTATCGGCAACTACTCATATAGACATGATTAGCCACTAAACTACTAAAACAGCCGTGACAGGCCTTTATTGGAGGCGTTTTCAAATGCGCTTTCGTGCAATGTGCGTTGAGTGCAAGCGCAGGCGCTGCCGAGTTGAAACTGTCGCCAGATGGACATTTTCTCTCCCTTTTCAAACAGCGAATGGCTTGAAAGAGTCGAATCCAGGGCAGGAACATGTCCACACATGTCCCAAAATGTCTCTCATCTTCCGCTTTGGACATGTTCCTCCCTGTATTCGACTCTTCCGAGCCATTTTCTGTTTGAAAAGGGAAGGAGCGTGTCTTAAACCTAGACACGAATGGCGAGTAAAAGAGCAATAGCTCTTTTTTATTTTTTTGTGAGTGGAAGCGTGAATTAAAAAGTATCAACTAAATCCAGAGATCCAAGGCTTGACTCGATTTTACTATCAATTCGTCCAAGCACCCGAAAGCTATCTTTTCTCAAAAATTTGATTAATTTCAGTCCAAGCCTTCCTTGAGTTCAGTATACATTTGTCAAGGGGTTTATAAGCAGCTATTAATAATAAAAATATAACTACAGTTACAAATCACCTTTTTATGTATATTTTTGACATTTTCCAAGTGTATTCACTTGAAAAATGTCAAAACCAAAACGAAGGGTTGGTGAAAGTATTCGCAACTTATTAAGCTGGGACTCACCTAACACATTCACATAACACTCGCACGTCACAGCGTGTCTATTTTCAGAGAGTATACTAGGGAGAAGCGTTGGCAGAAAGAGAATATTCAGAATACTTGCGTTTTGAGCTTTTTGGGATAGATTGTGCATTATATATCATCTAGCAATGAAGGTACCGAGCACATCGAGTCGGCACCGTCATGATTCTGTACGCAGACCAAGCGACCAAGGCATACTGAAGAGAGTACGCAACACTGTCCAGATTATGATTTTGTGAGGACGGGGCGGCTGTGGAGAGTTGAGAGGAAGCGTGGAGGTCGAGGAGGAGAGGAGGTGTTGGTTGTTGTTGGTAAATTGAGAAGTGAGTTAGTTGGCGGCGCGCTCGGAGGCAGCGCCGGCGGAGCCCTGCCCT
>JAASGU010000023.1:0-63170 GCA_023334365.1 Globisporangium acanthophoron | reverse complement strand
CCCGCGTGGGGAAGGGGAACTCGGTCATCTTGAAGCCCAATTTCACGGTGCACTTCACCCGTCCGGGCTTCCGCACCAAGGCGCTAGAGCCGATCGTGTTCAAGTTCGAGCTGCTGTGCGTGGTTGGCATTCGTGCTGCGAATACTAATGCGGGCGATTGCGTTGGCTGGAGACTCAGTGGTGGTGGTGATTGTGTTGTGCTCTTCCGATGACGCAGGCAAAGCGGACGCGAGCACCAGCAGGAGGCTTCACGCATCAAGAGCGAGCCACGAGCGTCGGCTGCGAGCCAAGCACAGGAGCTCCCGGCGACGCAACCGACGCCAGCGCCAGTAGCGCAGTCCCCACTTCGTCCGACGCAGGAGGTGGAGGTAGCTGTGCGAGAAGCGAAGAAGCGATCAGCGGACGACGCGAACTTGGACCCAGAGTCTGGTAGAAGCGGCCGGTCGATTGAAAGCAGAGGCGGGAAGGCTCGGCCAGGTCTCGCGCTGAAGAAGAAGCACCTCAGAGGAGCGGAAGGTGTCGCGACTTCAGCAAGCGAGCTGCCACCGACACAAGCGCTGTCGCCCTCCGCGTCGTTCATTCGCCCAACTCGCGATGCAGCGAGTGAAGAGCAGGACTCGGCAGAGTTCGCGAGCATGAACGTGGACGCGGCTGGGATCACACAGCACACCAAAGGCGACGGTAGCACGGTAGGATCCGCGAACAGGGGGCACCACGGCGGAGATGCTGTGTCCGCGGGAAACGGCGACGACGGTGCGTCTTCACGCGGGCAGGAGCTGACTCGTGGTCTCCAGGAAAAGCTGCAGGAGGCGGAACACCGCTCAGGGCAGCTCATGAAGCAGCTGAGCGACACGGAGCAGGAGCTCATCTCTCTCACAGACAAGCTGGACAAGTGTCACGAGCACGGGAAGCAGCTGGAAGACGAGCTCAGACAGAAGCGAACGGAGCTGGAGGATCGGGCCAAGCTCATCGCCCTGCTGACAGATGAGCGGCTGGCCATGACGACGAAGCTCGAGGAGGCGAACAAGAGAGCCGAGCTACAAGAAGCGGCGATCAAGGCGGCGGATGAGAAGACCAAGTCCCTGTCAGCCGACTTGGCGAAGACAAAGGACGCGCTCAAGTCCGCTTTGGCGAAGAACGCGGCTCTTGCGGCTGAGGTGAGTAGTGCTCGTAGCGATGGACTGGTTGTTCATGCGACCCACACAGACAGAGCTAACGAGTGTGATCTCGGTGACTGCAGGTGCGAGTTAAGAAGCACGGAGTGGTTCAGGGTGAGGGCGAAGAAGCTGTGGGTAGACGCTGGATTGCAGTGAACGGTGGAGATGCAAGGTACGTTCGTACGTACCTTCTATTGGATACCTGCCTGTCAGTCGTGTGCCTGAATCTCTTTTTGTGTCCTCAGTATGGTCGACGAAGTCGACACGCTGCAGGATGTCGTTGCTCGCGCGTGTGTCGTCTTCAAGGAGATCCATCAGCGCATCAGCCGCGAGCAGACCAAGTTGCAAGGGATTCCAGGCGTCAAGAAGAGAATGAACGCGTTGGAGCAGAAGCTTCAGGCCTCGCAGTCGCCGGGTTTAACGTTCGCGCCGGATGGGTTTGGCGAGGACCTCCCGTCTCTGACGGATCAGTCCGTGCTCTCCTCGGAGCGTTCCCAGGCGGCCAGTGCCTCGGGGGACCTGAGTAGCTCAGGAGGAAGTCAGCCAGTCATCGACGAGGTGGACTCGGAAGCAATGACTGTGGTGCCGTTTTCCACCGACCTCTCGGCGCCAGAGCAGCAGCAGGAACAACAACAACAACAGCAACAGCAGCCAGCAGCCAGCTCCTCTCAAGATGCTGATAGCAGCGAGGTGCATTCTGCTCCGAGCATTCAAAGTACGCCCACGGACCAACAGCGTCACGACTCGGAGGACTCGGTGCTGTCTGGCCACTCTTCGTCCAAGACTCCGCCAGCGAAGCCGATTCGAGTCCAGTCAAGTCCGAAGACGGCTCGCACGGCTGCTTCTTCGCTTCCTGACCCCGAAGAGATCGTCGTGGTCGATGAAGATGACGAGGAAGAGGAGTCTAAGACCGTTGAGACTGGAGTGCCTTCTGCGACGTCCAATTCGGATACAGCGATTGCAAGCGCCGGGGACGAAGTGGACGACGGCGGCAAGGGCGGTGCTGAGGTTGAGGTCGTCGTAGTAGCAGCGGACGAGCAGCAGCAGCAGGAGGAGGAGGAGGAGGATGGAGAGAGAACGAACAACCCGGAGATCGCCGCAGCAGAAGGTCGTGGCGACGGCGAGATAGCAGAGGTAGGGAACGCCGAGGCGGACGAAGGCAAGGAGCGCGACGATGGCGAGAAGCAGGGAGGCGAGTCTGCAGTCGTCGCCGAAAGTACCACTACCGACAGCACCAGTGCAGAGCAGCAACCACAGCAGCCCCCGAGGCGCTGGCTGCCGACGCTCACGCACGACGAGGGGATCGACAGCCAGGCGAACGAGACAGGCATTTTTGATGACGAGACGCAGCTTTCCCAGTAAACGAGCCTGAGCAATGGAGGACGTGGGTGTTGTGTGTGTGCCTGGTGACGCAGCAGAGTTCGGTCCTTGGTGTTGCGCGGTAGTTTGCTGCTAGCGAGTGATGCACTGCACCAAGCAGGCATCAGGACTTGGCGAAGGCGACGAACTGCGGATCCTCGAGCGGGTGTGTGGCGACTCGCTCGAAGCCGTCGAACGTGAGTTTGTCGGTCTTCATCTCGGCGAACGCCTGGCGCTGGATCTTGACGTCGAACGGCAGGTATCTGCTCGGGAAACGGTATACTCGGAAGTGTAAGTCATGGACACGCGGGTGGTCTGGAGAGCTGGTACACATCTACACGCGCACATGAGCTCGAGTGTCGGCGCAGGCTTGAACGCGTGCTCGTTGACGATCGCGATTGGATTCAGGTCGAGCCGGCTGGTCGAGTCGGTGGTTTGGACAACGCGTCAGCTTTGATCCTGGAAAAAGGTGACAGACCTTCAGAGTAGCAGCGCGTACATGACTTTGAGCTTCGCGAGCGGACTCTTGGCTCGCGAGAAGGTGCCGTCCGCGTTCTCGACATTGCCCTGGAACATCTCGGGCAGCACGCGGGTGAACTTGTTGCCCATGAAGTACCTGGAGCAGCAGCAGCCTTCGTGAGTGGCTCGTAGTGGAAGTAGGCGAAGCACAGAGTGAATGGCACACAGGTGCGTGGTCTCCAGCGGGAGGTTCTCGGGCACTTTCTGCGGAGCTCAATGTGGAGGTCAGGACGAGGTCATTCATGCTGGGAAGGCAATCAACTTGGAAGATATCCGACCTCGAGGCCGCGAAAGTCGCAGTATACGGACACGCGCACGCGACCGATGCACTGGCAGACTGAGGGACACGCAGTCGTCACGACCAGGAGCAGCGCCATGAGTACCAGTGTCTGCAGCATCCTTGCCTTGAATTCTCAGGTGACTCGAAGCGGCGCGCATCAGAATCAGCGTTTCCACACTGAATCTGCAGTTCGCACTTTACAAAGTGAACACAGTACGGCTCTGTTCCAACAAAACTCGCGATACAAATCAACCAGGCGAGCGCCACCAGCAAGCAGCAAGCAGCATGACGACCGCGCACCGGCCGACGTGGCACGCGGCCGTGGGGCAGCAGAACGAGGGCGGCTGGCAGGCCGGCGGTGCGTCTCCGCTCTTTCTCCCTCTATTGGATCTAGTACGCGAGCTCTGAGCGCTCACTTTCGCAGGCGCTCTCAGCGCGCAGTTCTCGGCGCGCGACCTGCCGGCGCACAAGAAGCTCAAGTACCGGTGCGTCGTACACACACTGTTATGTGTTTGTGTGTGTTTGTATGGGAAACTGAGTGGTTGTCCTGTGGACGCAACAGGCAAGTGGGGCAGGGTACCGCGAACGAGGTGGAGCTGCTGGATCTGCGCGCAGAGCTTGAGGGGAAGGAGCAGCGGCACGAGGCGGAGAAGGGCAAGGAGAAGAACACGGCGCTCGGTGAGGCAAATGTGAGTGGGAACGTGGGAGCTCTCGGTCAGGTCCTTATTCCCTATCTATGAGCAGACAAGCTGAGGCGGCTGGAGGAGAACAAGAAGCTGCTGCTGTTGGGCGATGCGGAGGCGGACGAGCGCGAGTCGCGTTTAAAGAGCGTTGCGAGCAAATACGACGACGCAGACGACGCGGATGACGCGTCAGAGGACTCAAGTGACTCGGACAGCGACAGGTGTGCACCTAGGGTGGTTGGTAGGCGCTTCTTGTGATGCTCTGCTCTGCTCTCCTGACTCATGTTATATTCTTGCTGCTGTCCCAGTGACGACGACGACGATGACGAAGAAGCCGAGCTGATGCGGGAGCTGGAGAAGATCAAGCGCGAGCGCGAGGAAGAGCGGCTGCGGAAGGAAGAGGAGGAGCGTGTCGCCGCCGAGAAGGCGTCTCGCGAGGAGATCCTCGTGGGCAATCCGCTGCTGCAAGGAGGTGGTGGCGGCGGCAGCAGCGCCAAAATGAAGCGGCGATGGAACGACGACGTGGTGTTCAAGAACCAGTCGCGCAACGAGCCGGAGGTGAAAAAGCGCTTCATCAACGACACGATCCGCAACGACTTCCACCGCCGGTTCCTGAACCAGTACATCCAGTAAGAAGGCACTGCAGCCTCATGCGAACGATGCAGCGTACAGCAGCGACCCACGTTCAGGTACTCGATCAATGCACAATGTATATGGATGGATGGATGCAGGAGGCGTGCTGCGATCGTCGTCGTCGTATCCTCAGGCCATCGACAGCATGTTAGCGGATCTTGATGACGGTGCCGCCGACGAACTTATGCACGTGTTGGTCCTCGCCTGTCTCGGGGTTGGCTCCTCCCGACACCTTGACGAACTCGCCGTCCTGCTGCAGGCCGCTCGGGAACTTGAACATGCAGCTGCCGATGGGCTTGCCGCCCTCGAAGCGGCCGACGTACGAGCCGCCGTCCTTGAACATCCACTTGCCGTCGGTGATGACGTTGTCGGCCCAGTTGCCCACGAGCAGACTCTTGTCGGCCGCGAACTCGTACGTGCCTTTGCCCATGCGGATGCCGTGCGCGAACTTGCCGCTGAAGATGTCGCCGTTCGCGTACACGTACGAGCCGTCACCGTGCATTTTGTCGCGCTGCCACTCGCCGTGGTACGTGTCGCCGTTCGGGAAGACCATCTTGCCGAGTCCGTGCTTGACGCCATCCACGTACATGCCTTCGAAGCTCGCGATCACCTTGACTGCCATCCGGGTCATGATTAGTTGGATCGATGACCAGTTCTACCAGAACATGTGCGACCAAGTGCACTAAGCTCACGCTCGTCGTCGTCGCCGCGTTGGCGCCACGTGTATTTGCCCTCTCCGTGCTTGAGTCGCGCACTGCCGACCACGGTGCCTTCGAACGAGTCGCCGTTCGGGTACGAGATCTTCACATCGCCCTCGCGCCGCAGGAAGTTGGTCTCCTCCGGGCGGTCGTCCACGTATTCCACAGCGTATATCTGCGTAACATCGACATGACACATCTCAGCCTTTCTTCACAGCTTCACAGTACAAGTACTTCCATGCAAGGCGAGCTGGACCCCTTCGTCGCCCATGTCTGCGACTCGATGCTTCAAAAGTGTGTCTCTTCATGCTCCTGAGGCCACTATTCGAAGCTATCGCCACCTTCGCGCAACCTTCGCCCTTTTCCTCCCCCAACCAGACAAAACACCCAGCTGCAGCGAAGATGGCGCGCTCCCCGCCGCCGCCTGCCCGGCGCGACCGCCGCAGCCGCAGCCGCTCGCGGCAGCCGCCAGCGCGTGGCTCTCGACCGCACAGCCGCAGTAGGAGCCGCAGTCGCAGTCGCAGCAGAAGCCGCAGCAGAAGCCGCGGACGCAACTCGCGCCGCTCGCCTGTGGGCCGCAGCCGCAGCCGCAGCCGCCGCTCGCCGTCGTCATCCTCGGCTTCCTCTTCCTCCTCGCGCTCGCGCTCGCGGTCACGCGGCGGGCGACCAGCTGGCGGGCGCAGCAGCCGCGCGCGTCGCCGCAGCAGCCGCAGCAGCCGCAGCTCGAGTTCCTCGCGCTCGAGATCGCGGTCGCGATCCCGCTCGGCGCGGCGCACCCGACGTAGCGACAGCCGCGAGGCGAAGGCTCCGCAGCCGCGGGCGGGTGCGAAGAACGAGCGTTCGCCGACGCCTCCGAGACGGCAGCCGCCGAGGAGCGAAGTGGTGACACGCAAGCGGGAGCGATCGCCGAGCGCCGACGTGAAGCGCGAGGCGGAGCCGCAGACGAAGAGGGCGACGCACGACGTGAAGGAGGTAAAGGAGGCGACGGACGTGAAGGACGCGAAGAAGCAGAGCGCCCGACAGGACGACGACGCGACGCCCAAGCGCAAGGGGGAGAAGGAGCAGGTGGCGACGAGCGAGAAAGGCGACGCGCGAGGCAGCGCTATGAAGGAGGAGGAGCAGAAGAAGCAGTCGAGGCTCTCGCCGAGTGCGGAGCGCACGCCGCCGCGGAAGCGCCGCGAGTCACTGTCGCCGCCCCGCAGGACGAAGCGCGAGGAGCAGACGCCGTCGCGCGATTCCAGGGATGTGGACGCCACGCCACCGCGCGGGTCTGCGCCGAGCCAGCGCCAGCGCTCGAACAGCGGCGACAAGACCCCGCCGCGCAAGCCCAAGACGAGCAGCCGCTCAGCGCGCTCGGAGAGCGGCGACCGCACTCCGCCGCGGAAGACCCGGCAGAAGCGCAGCGAGCGCAAGCGCCGCGGACGAAGCTCATCGAGAAGCAGCTCCAGCAGCAGCAGCAGCAGCTCCAACTCCAGCAGTGGGAGCGAGAGCGAGCGAACGCCACCTCGCCGTTCGCGCAAGAAAGAGTCGCGCCGATCGGGTCGGGCGGACGCCAAGACGAGCCGAAGCGCACAGAAGGAGAAGGAGGCGGCCGCGAAGGCGGAGGCAGAGGCGGAGAAGAGCGCGGCTGCAGCTGCGTCTGCCGAGGCGATCAAGCGCATGAACCTGTTCGCGAACGACAGCAAGAGCGGCCGTACGGGCGGCGTGTACATTCCTCCGTTCAAGCTCGCGCAGATGCGCAAGAACGTGACGGACAAGAGCTCGCCGGAGTACCAGCGGCAGACGTGGGACGCGCTGCGCAAGAGCATCAACGGTCTCATCAACAAGGTGAACGTTTCGAACCTCGGCAACATCATCCCGGAACTCTTCCAGGAGAACCTCGTGCGTGCGCGCGGGCTCTTGGCGCGCTCGATCATGAAGGCGCAGCTCGCATCGCCGGGGTTCACGCACATCTACGCGGCGCTCGTCGCGGTGCTCAACACCAAGATGCCGGAGAACGGCGAGCTCGTGGTGAAGCGCGTGGTGCACCGCTTCCGCCGTGCGTTCAAGCGAGGTGACAAGGTTGTCGCGATCGCGCTGGTGCGCTTCATTGCGCACTTGGTGAACCAGCAGGTGGTGCACGAGCTGCTCGCTCTCGAGGTGCTGACGCTGCTGCTTGCGAATCCGACAGACGACTCGGTCGAGGTTGCTGTGAACTTTACAAAGGAGTGTGGGCAGATCCTCGCAGAGCTCTGTCCCGAGGGTCTGCGGGCGATCTTTGAGCGCTTCCGCGGCATCCTGCACGAGGGCGAGATCGACAAGCGCGTGCAGTACACGATCGAAGGGCTATTCGCGATCCGCAAGGGCGGCTTTGCGGACTACCCGGCTGTCCACGAGCAGCTCGACTTGGTCGAGTCTGGCGACCAGATCACGCACGAGACGACGCTGGAAGAGGAGATCGACCGCGAGGACAAGCTCGACGTCTTTCGAGTGGACCCGGAGTACGAGAAGAACGAGGAGATGTGGGCGGCGATCAAGAAGGAGATCCTTGGCGAATCGGACTCGGACTCGGAGAGCGGCTCCAGCGGTAGCGACGGTGACGAGTCCGATGCCGAGGAGCCGCAACAGCAGCACCAGGCGGCAGGCAACAGTGTGATCCAGGACATGACGGAGCAGGACCTCGTGAATCTGCGCCGCACGATCTACTTGACGATCATGTCGAGTATCAGCCACGAGGAGTGCGCGCACAAGCTGCTGAAGCTCAACATCCGTCCTGGTCAGGAGAAGGAGATCTGTTCGATGCTCATCGAGTGCTGCAGCCAGGAGCGGACGTACCTGCGATACTACGGTCTTCTCGGCCAGCGGTTCTGCATGATCAAGCGCGAGTACCAAGACGGATACGACGAGTGCTTTGCCGAGCAGTACGCGCTGATCCACCGCCTCGAGACGAACAAGCTGCGCAACGTGGCCAAGTTCTTTGCGCACCTGCTGATGACGGACGCGCTGCCGTGGACTGTGTTCGAGTACATCCGGCTGAACGAGGAGGAGACGACGTCGTCGAGCCGTATCTTCATCAAGATCCTGTGCCAGGAGCTGTCGGAGCACATGGGGCTGAAGAAGTTGCAGGAGCGATTCTTCGACGAGTACATGCAGCGCACGTTCGCAGGTCTGTTCCCGAAGGACAACCCGCGCAACACGCGCTTCGCGATCAACTTCTTCACGTCGATCGGTCTCGGCGGCCTCACGACGGACTTGCGCGAGCACCTGAAGAACGCGCCGAAGATGATCATGTCACAAGCCAAGCCCGTCGGCGAGGCGGATAGCAGCAGCAGCAGCAGCGACAGCAGCAGCAGCGACTCGGACAGCGACTCGAGCAGCTCGGGCAGTAGCAGCGGTAGCAGCTCGTCCGACTCGAGCTCCGACTCAAGCGACTCGTCGGACTCGGACTGAGTGCGACGGAGGCACCATCGTCACGATCTACCAGCCAAGCAAGCACGCGAGCGATCGAGCGTCCAGAGCAAGCGAGCAGAACCGAGGTAACCAGCCTTCCTAATACCATGCTTGACTGCGACAACCCCAGCACTTGCCTTGCGTACACTACTAACACTTGCACCAGCGACGAGTTGACATGAGAGATGATCGCACCATGCCTAGCTATATACAGTACACAAGGCAAGGGCGATGGCGATGGCGACGCCGACGACGACGCCGGCAAGCACGCCGATGACGCCGTTGACGCGGAAGGCGACGGTGCAGACGCTGCACCAGCCCCTGAACGCGCGCCGGAGCTCGTTCCTCATGGAGCTGCGCGACCAGCTGCAGCACCAGTACGACGGTGAAGTGGAGCGCGAGCGCACGCGGGAGGTGATGGCGATCCACCGCATCCTCGAGAAGCCGCCGGAGGCGCGCGAGTCGCAGGACATCGACACGCTCTACGAGTACGTGCTGCAGAACGGGAGCACGACCGAGATCTTCCAAGGCGCGCAGGAGATCATCTGCAAGACGATCTGCCGCGAGATGACGCTGCTCGAGCTGCCCGCGAAAGGCGTCGTGTGCTACCAGGGCGACTACGGCGACACGTTCTTCATCATCATCCAGGGCTCTGTCTCGCTCTACATCGACTCGAAGAAGAAGCTCAGCGAGCAGAACGAGGAGAGCGGCGCCCACGACAAGAGCGCGGACCGCTACCTGCACTCGACAGCCACGAGCAAGGTCGCCGAACGCACGGACAGCGAGGGCAACCCACTGCCAGAGACCTTCGGCTCGTTCATCAAGCAGATCGGCTCGGGTGGCACGTTCGGCGAGCTCGCGGTGATGGACCCAACCGCGCGGCGTTCGTGCACGATCATGTGCGACTCGGCGACCTCGTTCATCTGCCTCAAGCGCGGCGCGTACCAGCGGCTGATCCGTATCACCAACTCGTCCCACCTCGATTTCACGCGCGTCGAGTACCTCGAGACGCTCTTCTTCTTCAGTCAGTGGCCGCACGGCGAGCTCACGCGGCTGGCGAACCGTATGCGGCACCTCAACTTCTCTGCCGACACGTTCCTCACGCGCATCGGCTCTGAGGCGAACGTCGTGTTCTTCATCTACTCGGGCGTCGTGCAGGAGAGCATTCCGCTCGTGCACGCGCTCAACCGCAACGGCACGGTGTACAAGGTCTCGCGTCTCGAGAGCAACTCGTCGAAGCGGTCGACGCAGGAGTCTGCAGGTGGAGGTGGGAAGGCTGCCGGTGGGGGCAGCAGCGGGGGTCGGAAGGATCCGAAGCAGCAGCCGCAGACGAAGCGCATCGCACTCGAACTTAACGTGTACCAGGACCACGACGTGTGCGGCGAGTTCCCCGTACTCTTCAACAAGAGCCTGTGCAACACGGACTTACTCGCGGTGACGGACGTCAAGACGCTCATCATGGATGTGCGGCTGAGTGCGCTTGTGTGAGGGTCTGTGGTGGTCGTCGCAAGGCTAACACTCGCTGTTGACGTTGGTGGTGTGAACAGCGAGAGACGTGGAAGGAGCTCTTCTTCATGCACGGGCTCGAGCACATTCGCGACTCGTACCACAAGTTCCGCACACTGGCCGAGGCGCGCGAGAACTGGCGGCAGACGCGCACGAAGCTCGCGCTGTCCAACCCAGGACTCGTCCTCACCATGTGCGTTCGAGCGCACTGACAACAGCTTCCGTTGATCTTGAGCTGACGCGTGGGTGTGATGACGTTGCTGTGCGCCAGCTCGACGAAAGCCATGATGCAGGACGGCAAGTGCATCTGCGGCTGGTGCGGCAGCAAGGAGCACATCACGGGAGATGCCTCGTGCGTCGTAATGGCCATGGCGAAAAAGAAGCAGGTAGACAAGCAGAAGAACAGCAAGAACAAGGCGAAGCGCTTGCTCGAGATGACCATGAAGGCGCAAGCCGTCAAGAACACGCTCACGTTCGTGCACACTGTTGCGGTGGCGCAGCAGGAGGAGCATCGCACCCAGCAGCACGATCAGCAGCAACCAAGCGATGGCGCCCCAGCTCTGATCCCTTGCCGTCCGCCGTCCGGCAGCGGGCGTCGGCTGAGTCTTCAGACCGCAGCGAAGAGTATCGTCGGCGATCTCATGACGACAGCTCCAGCGAGCAGCAACCAAGAAGAGAGCGCCAGGAGCTCCGCAGCAGCGACGCAGACAGCAGCAGGGAGAGCAGAGCAATCATCACCATCAGCAGCAACAGTCCAGTTCCCTCGCCTGGGGGTGGCGAGTCCGATCGGCAGCAGTCACGGCCTTCACCACTCTCCTGCGCCTGCTGCAGCTCGCAAGGACGCGGTCTTCGACTTCAAAGGACTCGAGTTGGCCTCCAACAAGCTCTACGCGTCCGAGATGCAGCACCTCGCGAACCCGAACTCGGCGGCGACACCCGCAGTTAAGCTGGAGGAAGTGCGAAAGAGCATGTTTCCGGAGCACGTGGAGAGCTGCTACCGCGAGACGCTCGTGCGCAAGATGAAGCGCTTGTCGACGATGCAGGACTACTTCAATGCGCGCACCGAGGTGCTCGAGACGATGCGAGAGATCGAGACGAAGCCGGCAGAGGAGCGCGCCAGGGTGTTCGAACAGACGCAGCCGCGCAAGCCCAAGATCCCCAAGCCGATCCGCCACCTGTGCACGAAAGGGAAGCAGCCGCGTCCCGACCGCTTCAACCGCAAGATCAACCGCATGCTCCGGCGCCTGCGGCTGAAGGAGCACCCGCTGCCCGTCGTGGAGGAGAGTCTGAAGGACTTTTGACGCGGGGAAGCAAGGAGGAAGACGCCGAGAGCGGTGCTCAAGCTTCGCGGTCATTTCTTCAGCGCTCGCGAGACGTTGGCGATCGCAATGAGCTCTTCTAGAAGCGGCTGCAGCTGGTCGAGCGGGAGCATCGTGGACGCGTCGCAGAGCGCATTGTCCGGGTCTGGGTGCGTCTCCATGAAGAAGCCGTCGACGCCGACTGCGGCGGCCATGCGCGCGATCGTCGGGATGAACTCCTTGTCGCCGCCGCTCGTGACCACGCCGGCGTGTGCGCCGCTCGGCCGCTGCACGCTGTGCGTCACGTCCTGCACCACGAGCCCGTTCGCGCGGCGCAGCTTCGGCAGGTTGCGCGGGTCGACGACCAGGTCGCCGTAGCCGAACATGGAGCCTCGCTCGGTCAGCATGAAGTCCGAGTCGCCTTGCGTGGTCGCCACTTTCTTGGCAGCCAGGAGCTGAGCGCACCGACATGATCATATGGCACTCAGCATCCAGACAACTGACAGATTCTGGCACTGCACGAGACGCCTCACACGCACCATGGTCTCCGCCGAGAGCATCTGCCCCTTCTTGAGGTTCACGAGCTTGCCGGAGTTGGCCGCCGCGACGAGCAGGTCCGTTTGGCGGCTCAGGAACGCTGGGATCTGGATCACGTCCACGACGCGCGCGACGGGTGCGACTTGGTGGGTCTCGTGCAGGTCTGTGAGCACCGGCAGCCCCGTCGTGTCCTTCACGCGCTGCAGCAGCTTGAGTCCTTCCTCGAGTCCCGGACCGCGGAAGCTGCAGAGAGTGATGAGTGCCATTAGACGCCATCGTTGCCAGAGCTGGCTGACATGAGCGCGCTCGCACCTCGCGAGGTCCTGTCGGTTTGCCTTGTCGAAGCTTGCCTTGAAGATCACAGGGATCTGCAGCTCGCGCTGCACGGCCGCAAGCCTGGCAGAGAATGCGCGAGTGATCACTCGCCCACCGTGAGTCTTATAGCGAAGTAATACATAGAGTTTGATACGGCAACGCGCACCGCGTGGCGATCTCCATGACCACCGGCTCGGACTCGAGCACGCACGGGCCGGCGATGAGGAAGAACGGGTCGGCGCGCCGCAGCGTCTGCGCCAGCGCACGGCGGTTGAGCATGGCCATTCCGATGGTTGTCAACTGCTCTTTTCAACTGACAACCAATGTGGGCCACACACACGAGTACTTTATCGAAAATGATGCTGCATGTGCGCCGCCTCGCGGGCGTGCTGCGCGCGTCGTCCCCGCAGTCACCAGCGCGCACGCTTTCGACCTCGCCGCTAGCTTCATCAGCTGCGGAAGGCGACGGGGAGCCTGCCAAGTACGAGAACGTGCGCAAACTCGTCGTGGGGCTCGGCAATCCGGGCGAGAAGTTCGCGAAGACGCGGTGCGCCCCCACTCGTGACAATATGTATCGACGGTTCTTCTGACTGCCGACTGACGCCAATGTGTTGTGCAGCCACAACATCGGGTTCATGGCGGTGACGCATTTCCTCGACGCGTACGCACAGCGGGCGCTGGTGCGTGGTGTGCTGATTATCACTTGAGGACTCGTCTGCTGCAGCTGGTGACTAACTGGTGGCACTGTGGTGGTGGTGGACAACAGAATCAGAAGCTGTCGCTGCAGCACGAGGCCAGCAACCACGGCGACGTGGCGCGCTTCGCACTCGCGTACCAGCAGGACGTGGAGCCGAGCGCGAATGATGGCAACGCCGCCGCCTTCGCGCTGCGAGAGGACGACCTCGTGAACCGCTCGTCCGCGCGCCGCAAGGAAAAGACGCTCGCCGAGGGCGTGCCGCACGCGGACGTGAACGTGGCGCTGCTGCTGCCGACCACGTACATGAACCGCTCAGGCGTGGCGGTGAAGACGTTCATGAACGCGCATCACTGGCGGCTCAAGAAGAACCCGCTGGCGCTCAACCGCCAGGACGAGCTGCTCGTGATCACGGACGACGTCGCGCTGCCCTTCGGCACGTGCCGCTTCAAGTCCAAGGGCGGACCGGGCGGCCAGAACGGCATCCGCGACATCATCAAGTGCGTGGGCACCGAGCGCTTCGCGCGGCTCAAGGTCGGCGTTGGCGCGCCACACTGGTTCGTCGGCGGCAACACTGGCGCGCCGTCGGGCACCGCGATGGACAAGTTTGTGCTCGCGCGGTTCAACCCAGATGAGCAGGACGCGATGCCCGACCTGCTCGAGTACGTCGACGAGCTCCTGCGCCTGTATCTGCACCGCGGGCTGGCGCAGGCGACCTCGATGGCTAACAGCATGGACCTCGCGACGTTCAAGAAGGACTTTCAGGGCAAGAGCAGCAGCAAGAAGCACAAGAGCAGCAGCAGCAGCGCCAGCGCTGGCAACAAGAAGCAGCGACTCCAGTGAACTCGAGACTCCGATAGACGACACTCTCGACAGATACACATCATCTCTCTCGACCGCGTGCGCACTCTCACACTCGGCTCGTAGCCGCCACTTCGACGTCCTCGCCCTCTGTCTCGTTGTCGCGACCGGAGCTGTCGGTGGACACCGGATTGTCGACGTCGTTGCGCTGCCGCAGCGCGATGTTGGCGACCTTGGTACCCTGCGGAGGTGGCGTGCTGCTAGCGATGTCGTCACGCAGCAGCAGCGCAGCGTGCTTCTTGACGAAAGCGAGTTTTTCGCGCTGCACGCTGTCGAGCGCTTGAGCGTCTTCTCTCTGGGGATTCTCAGTCGGAGAAGCAGTGGCGAGCGGTGATGCCGGCGTGGGAGTACCCGCGGAGGCTACCGACGAGTGCGCAGAGGACTTTGACGGCGTCGTGATGTGGGCAGCGTTGTTTTCCGAGTCGGGAGGATGACTCCGGGTAGCGCTGTTCTCTTCGCTGTTGCTGCTGCTATCATCGTCACCTTCCGGCGGCGTGAAGACCGAGAACGCAACTTGCTGGAGCAGCGGGTACTGCGTGCCGTCCGTGGCCCAGTACTGCTGGATCGTCTTGGTACCCTTGACTAACATCTGGTACCGGAAGCTGCCCTGCGACTTGGCACTGTTGCTCTTGATCGCGAACGTCGTATACTCCTGGAAGAGCGCCTCCTTCTTCTGCTCCAGCTCCTCTGTCGACAAGCTAACGGTGTTCCCTCCTTCTCCGGCTTCAGCAGCAGCAGTTCGGTGGAAGAAGTCGAAGAGAAAGTCCTCGGCGCAGTCGCGTTCGTCACCGCTCATACCCGCGCCGAGATAGCGCGGGTCGAGCAAATGCGCTACGCCAGCGTCGCCTCCACTCACGACCGCGAGGCGCGTGGTGCTGGTGAGCGCGCGCAGGAACGAACTCTCGACGCCGCTGAGACAGTCCATCTTGTCGTACGTCTTTTGCATCGTCGTGCACAGGGTGTTGTAAGCGTCTGAGATGGGCGGCGGTGACGGCGGTGTTGTAGTCGACGACAGGGAGGGTGAAGACGGGCCGGGAACAGGTTGAGTCGCGCGCGCGATCTCCATCGTCTCGTGGATTGGTCCAAGGATCTGGATGCTCTTCTCCAAGTCCTCGAAGAAGCTGCTGTTGGTGATGCTCCGGTGGATGCGCTGGCGCAGCTGGAGACGCTGGCCACTCGCCTCAGCGTTGGTTCGCCCGTTCAGGAACTCGTTCCCCGTCACGATCGCGTAGATGATATCCCCGCTGGCCTTGATCCTGTCCAAGTACGGCTTCAGCTCTGCCCAGTGCCACGACACGAGACCCGGGCGGCTCACTGTCGGCGTGAACTGCGCGAGCGGCTTCAAGCGCCGCACCTGCTGCTCCCGCTCCAGCCTGCTCTTGAGGTGCGGGTCCTCGGTAAAGTGCGCCAAGACGGCGCTGCACTCCCGCACGAACTCCACCAAGTGCTGGAACGGGTTCGTTGACGCTGGGGACGACGCAGCAGCAGTCGTGGTCGCCGTCGCAGTCACGCTCTTGGGCTTTGGAGCAAAGACTTCCTCGATCATGACCACGCATGCCTGCAGCACGGCGCCCACTGCCGAGTTGCTGCTGCTGCCAGCGGGGTTCACCTCAGGCTCCGCTCCCTCCCCCTCCTCCTTCGCCACGAGCGCGCGCAGCTTCTCGTAGCACTTGTCGAGCAGCGCGCCGCTCAACGCCTGGCGGTCGGGCAGCTCGACGCGCGGCGCGCAGCTGCGGAACGCGCGCAGCAGGAACGCGTCCTCAACGGCGGCGAACGGCGTGTCCGTCGTGTAAAAGTGCATCGCCAGCTGCTCTGCGAGCGCCTGGTGCGGTGGCGCCGCCAGCTTGGGCTTCTTCTTGGCGGACCGTGCTACTGCTGCTGTGGCTTTCGCGGAAGTGACCGCCGCCCCCGCCGCATCGAGCGACGCGGCGCGCTTGCGGCGCACCGAGAGCTCGTTGAACCACTCGGGGCGCAGCGCCGCATCGCCCACCGCCTGCATGAGCGCGCGGAAGGGAGGACAGCGGCGCGCCAGATGCGCCTTCGCGCGCTCCGACTTCTTCGCGTGCGCCACCAGCACGCCGCAGTGGCGGCACTCGCTCGCCGCCTGCCGCTGCGGCGCCTCGGCGGCCGTGAAGATCTCCCACACGTCGGCGCGCGGCCGGCCCTTGTAGTCGACGCTCATGTGAGCATCGACTTTTTGACAGCTTTATACTTACTCGAAAACATTGACTTCTTTGTTGACCTCTTTGAAAACGGGCTGGCTTGCCATTCTTGACGGTCTAAAATGTCAGAAATTGTCTAAAAGAGCCGAGCTCATCCGATATCTGAACTCGCATCTGGCTCATTTTCTGAAACACCGACGGCCAAACATGCCGCCAGCTGCTGCGCGCGCGTACGCGTCGCCATCGTACGCCAGCCCGCCGCTGCCCGTGCTGGTCGACGAGCGCTTGCTGCCGCGCGTTCTGGCAGTGGTCGCGGTCGGCTGTGGCGCCGTCGCGTGGCTCGCGCTGCAGCTGGACGCGCAGTTCGCAGCTGACGAGCAGCACGCCGCCTTCCTCTTCCCGTGCGTTGTTTGTTTGCCTTGACAGTGAGCAGGTGTGGATGATGCATCCAGTGTGCCTGTGGCTTAACACAGTGTTCGTGTGTACGGGGGTTGGCAGGCGCGTAGGGTGGTTCCTGGTCGCGTACTTGGCGCTCATGACCGGCTCGCGCTACTACGAACACGGTAGGCGCGAAGAGCTACATGAACGACGCTCTGGACGTCTGTATGACTGAGTGATTGTATGCATTGGTGACCAGGGACGTACATTGTGTACGAGGCGCTCTGGGGCTGCAACGTGGCGCTCGCGCTCGTGGCCATGGCCGTGTTCCTCTCCAAGCCGTTCCTCGTCGGCGTCGCTGTACGTCGTGCGTATCTTCATGCGAGACGCTGCTATACGAGACCAACGCCTCTCTCTCTCTCTCTCTCTCTCTCTCTCCACGGCACAGATGGCGATCGTGTCGGGAGATCAGCTGCTGTGGTACATCGACATCCTGTCGTTCCTGCTCACACGCAAGTTCCTCACCGGCGCCGTCAAGTACCTCACGTACCCGGAGAACCGGACGTTCTCCAAAACGTTCTTCGCGTCGCACCACATCTGGTTCCTCCCGCTCTGCTTCTGGGTGCGTGTCGACGCGTCTCGGTGTGGTGTTGATGCATGTAATAGTCTGGAGCTGATCTCTGCGTCGCACACTCTCTCTCTCGTACATGCTCAGCTCACGGTCAAGTTCGACGGCATGCACGCGTCGAGCTTCCCTGCATCCTGCATCGTCACGACGTTCCTCGCGGCGTTCTGCCGCGCGTTCACACCATTCGAGGCGAAGGTGCCAGGCAGCGACCACATCATCTACCTCAACATCAACGGCGCGTTCGAGTTCTGGAAGGACATCGACATCGGCGTGCTGCACGTGCTGGACCACCGCCACCCGCTGCTGTATCTACCGTACCTGGCTGTCGCCGGCAACCTTATCGCGAACGGCGCGCCGCACATTTTGCTCATGGGCATCTCGCTCACGCTGCAGCACCACCCGCTGCTGCAACACTAGGACACTGTCGGAGTGGATGTGAGGAGCTCTCGACTCGGCTTCGTATACAGTTTTGAGAGAATGACGATGACAGAGCGAGCGTGCTGATTGCCGAACCTGCGCGCAAGTGCCGTAGACTGCTGCTTCTTCATGAGCTGGAACCATGAGTGTTATTGGGAACAGTGTCGACCTGGTGACGAGTTCTGTATGGTGGTGATGCTCAGCGTCTACGCGAGCGACTTGGACTTGGACTTCGACGGCTACGGTCGCGGTGGTGCTCGTGTCGACCACGATCATCGCCGCGGTGACGAGAAGAGTCGCGTCCATTTCTGCTGCCGCTTCGACTCGCAGAACGCTTGCGGTCTCTCGCAGCAGCCGAACTTGCGGTGCGCTGATGATCGCGGTGATCAGATCTGTCGCGCGAAGCCGATCGTCTGCGTGGACTCTGAGATCGAGCAGGCTTGTCACGCGCACGAGTAGTTTGCTGACGGCCCGATCCTGTGTCTCGCTGAGCCGAAGACTGGACCGGAGATCGGCTTCGGCGAGTCTGGCGAGACCGCTCGTCGCTGCGATCATGTCCTCCACCTCGCGTGTCGCTCGCGCGGTCGCGTCCATCAGAACGACGACTTCTTCCACGCTCCCCGTCGCTCTCGTCGCTACTGCTCTCGCTGCTGCTGCTGCCACTCCGTTTCTCCTTGCGGCGGCGCTCCTCCTTGCGGCGGCGCTTCTTCTCCTTCTTGGCGCGCCGCTTGTCCTTCTTCTCCTGCTTGCGCGCCTTCTTCTTCGCCTTCCTGCGCGCTCTCTCCTCTTCGTCCTCGCTCGAGCTGTCGTCACCCCGCTTTCTCGGGTGCTTCTTGGCATCCTCACCCACCAGTTCGCCGCAGTCCTCGATCAAGACCTGCTGCATCGGCGCCGGGCGGTTGTTCGCCACCGTATCGACGCCCTCGATCCGCCGCACGACGTGCATCCCGGACTCGACCTCGCCGAACACGACGTGCTTGCCGTCCAAGTGCGGGGTCGGAACCGTCGTGATGAAGAACTGGCTGCCGTTCGTGTCCGGTCCGGCATTCGCCATCGACAGCAGCCCCGCGCGGTTGTGGCGGTGCCGGAAGCTCTCGTCGCGGAACCTGTGCGCAGATGAAAAGGCGATCAGCTCTCTCTCTCTCTCTCATACAAGCCTCTTCTCGATACATTAGCGCACCGGCCGCCGTAGATCGACTCGCCGCCCGTGCCATTCTGCGCAGAGAAGTCGCCGCCCTGCAGCATGAAGCCTTTGATGACGCGGTGGAACGGCGCGCCCTTGTAGTGCAGCGGCTTGCCCGTCGAGCGCCCTACACCCTTCTCGCCCGTGCACAGCGCGCTGCTCGCATCCACACAGCGAGTGAGCACGTCTTACAGGAGTTACCCGCCTCGTGGACGCAGGCGCCGCACCGGAAGTTCTCGGTGGTCTTGGGGACGCCGTCGAGCAACCGGAAGACGATGCGGCCAACGCGTGCACCGCCGATCGACACATCTGACGCGGTGGCAGAGCGTCTGGTTAGTACATACATACACAGAGAGAGAGAGAGAGAGAGATGTGCAGACGACGCAGTACACACCGAAGAACACGCGCACGGCTCCCGCGTCGCCGCCTCCGCCCATTCTTGCCACCACAAGCTTTTTCCGATTATTTCACTATCGCGATCTGCGAGTCATTCATCAATTCCAAGCACCACCACCACCACAGAAGAGATCGGACGATGTCGCTGTCGCTGGACCAGTCGCCCGAGGCGGAGCTGCTGCGCTTCCTGGCGCGCTTCGCGGGCGTGAGCACGGGCTCGGCGGCCTCGGGCCCCGTGCGCGTGCGCCTGAGCAAGAGCAGCGAGCTGCGCCAGCCACTCACCATCGCGCGGTTCTTCTGCCGCCAGGCGGACCGCGAGGCGGAGCTGCTGGGCGCCGACGCGCTCGAGCAGGCGCGCGTGGCCATGTGGCTGGACGTCGCGGCGCAGCTGCTGCCGACGGAGACCGTCGCGGCCGCGCAGCTCTGGCGCCAGCTGGACGACGCGCTGCTGCACCAGACGTTCGTGGCGGCGCCGCGCGCGACGCTGGCGGACGCCGCGCTCTTCTGGGCGCTGCGCGGCGCCGTGGCGGGTTGGGCGCCTGCGCAGCGCGACGCGTACGCGGCCATCGCGCGCTGGTTCGACCAGCTGCAGCACACGGTGGGCGTGCGCGGCTTTCGTGGCCTCGACCTCGTCGCGCTCGGCTCCAAGCAGCTCGCGCTCACCGTCTGAGGAGCCGCCGTCACCACTGCACAAGAAGCCGCGTAGGACTCGCGACGAAGACAGCAGCAGCAGCAGCAGCAACGCGTGATGACTATGGGGAGAAGAAGAAGATCATAGGCGTTCATCCTTCACGCGTGCGTGTATGTCACTATTGTTGTTGTCCCCAAGCGACCTTCGGGAAGGACGCTCTAAGCGTCAAGCATGCCGCTCGAGCGCCCCGAGCAGAGTCTGCGCAGCCCGAGCAAGAAGCGGGAGGAGCCGCCGCCGCGCGCGAGCCGCGTCGAGATCTCGTGGTCCGTGCCGGCGATCGAGGGCGTCCCGCCGTGCGCGCGCGGCGGCCACTCGGCCGTGCTCGCGGACACGCACCTGCTCGTGTTCGGCGGCCACTACTTCGGCGGCGACGGTAACTTCGCGTACCTCAACGACCTCCACCGCCTTGACCTCAACTCCTCGACGTGGTACGAGATCGTGTTCAAGGAGCAGGACGCCGTGCGCCCCAAGCCGCGCTACAACCACTCGGCGCTGCTGCTCAACGGCGGCACGCGCATGTTCGTGTTCGGCGGCCGCGGGGCGACGCTCCCGCAGCAGCAGCACCAAGCGCAGGTGCTGCGCGACATGTTCTTCTTCGACCTGCTCGCGATGGAGTGGTTCCAGGTGCAGTGGACGACCGATAGTCCTGCCGCGCGCTTCGGCCACGGCTGCGCGTCCGTGGACGACGTGCGCATGGTCGTCTTCGGCGGCTGGGATGGCAAGCGGAGCATGAACGACCTCTGGGTCTTCGACACCAACACGTTCACGTGGCTCAAGCCGCGGTGCTCGGGCAAGGCGCCGACGCCGCGACAGAACCACTCGATGCTGCCGGTCAGTTCGCTTGCTGCCGCTGCTTCCTCCTCGCCTTCCGCCGCGTCGGCGACGATGCTCATTGTCTACGGCGGCTACTCGGTGCTGCCGGACGCGCTGCCCGTGTACAACAAGGACGTGTACCTGTTCGACGTCGAGAGTCTGGCGTGGAGCCGGCCGCGGCTCGTGGGCGAGTACCCGCCGGGCACGTTCGGGCAGAGCATGTGCGTGTACAACAGCGAGATGGCGTTCGTGCTCGGTGGCTGGTCGGGCACCGAGCGCTCGGCGCTCTACATGGGCGACAAGCAGGTACGGGAGCTCGCGAACATGGCTGCGCGTGAAGAGCGGCTCGCGAGCGGCCAGGAGAACAAGAGCGACAAGAAGGCGCACACGCGGCAGCTCAAGAGCTCCTCGGCGTACGCGCGCGTGCTGGACGTGCAGAGCATGACGTGGTTCAAGCCCGTGGCGCACGGTGTGGCGGTCGCGAACCGCTACGGACATTCGTGCACGCTCGTGGGGCCGCACGTGTTCCTCTTTGGTGGCTGGGACGGCAACCGCGCGCTCAACCAGCTCGTCGTGGGCGAGTTCACCGTCGGCTGAGCACCAGATACGTACTAGTGTGCACCAAGCATACTCGTGTTGGTTGACAGGTTGGTCCGAAGGCGCCGATCGGCTTACTGTCTGCTGTGCGCGCTCGTCGTCTACTCTAATCGAGCGATCGCAGCCTTGAGCTCGTCCACGAACACCCCGAGCGCCTTCGCGCCGTGCACCTGGTTGTCGCGCGTGCGGATGTTCACCTGCTGCGTCTCCTGCTCCTTGTCGCCGACCACGAGGATGAAATTGTAGCCCGCGAGCTGCGCCTCGCGGATGCGCTTGTTGAGCGTCTTGCTCGAGTCCTGCACGTCCACGTACACGTTCGCGTCCTGCGCGAGCGTCGCGGCCACATCCTTGGCGTACGCGCGGTGGGACTCGGCGACTGGGAGCACGGCCACCTGGCGCGGACTGAGCCACAGCGGCCACTTGCCGCCCGTGTGCTCGATCAGAATCGCCATCATGCGCTCGATCGAGCCGAGCACCGCGCGGTGGATGATGATCGGCGTGTGCGCCTGGCCGTCGGCGCCGTCGTACGTGAGCTCGAAGTTCTTGGGGAGCTGGAAGTCGAGCTGGATCGTGCCGCACTGGTGCTGCCGCTTGAGCGCGTCCGTGACCACGATGTCGATCTTCGGACCGTAGAACGCGCCGTCGCCTTCGTTCACCTCCCACGGCTCGCCAAAGTCGTTCAGCGCCTGGCGCAGCTGCGCCTCGGCGTCGTCCCAGACCGAGAGCTCGCCCATGTAGTTCTCCGGACGCGTCGACAGCCGTAGCTGGAACGTGAACCCGAACACACCGTACACGTGCTGGATGAACTGGAGGCACTGTGAGATCTCGTGCTGCACCTGCTCGGATGTGCAGAAGATGTGCGCGTCATCCTGGTGGAAGCGCCGCACGCGCGTGAGGCCCGTGAGCGCGCCGGACGCCTCGTTGCGATGCAGCGCCGAGAAGTCCGCCAAGCGCACGGGCAGTTCTCGGTACGAGTACTTTCGTGCCTCGCGGAACAGGATGCAGTGGCCGGGGCAGTTCATCGGCTTGAGTCCGAAATGGTCGGACTCGGCTGGCGCGTGGCTGTGGCCGTGGTGGTGGTGGTCGTCGTCGGTGTCGTTATGCAGGTGCTCGTGGCAGTGCGTGACGTTGCTGTCAGCGATGCCCTGTGTCACCATGAACATGTCTTCATGGTAGTTCTTGAGGTGCCCGGACGTCTCCCAGAGGTCCTTCTTGAAGATCAGCGGCGTGATCACCTCGTCGTAGCCGCGCCGACGGTACTCGTCGCGGATGAAGTTCGCGAGCTTGTTGAAGATTCGCGTGCCATGCGGCAGGAAGAACGACGAGCCCGGGCTCAGCGGGTGGAACATGAACAGCTGCTGGCTCTTCCCGATCACGCGGTGGTCGCGCTTCTTGGCTTCTTCTTGCAGCTGCTGCCACTCTTTCAGCTGCGCGTTGCTCGGGAACGAGATGCCGTACACGCGCTGCAGCAGGTCCTTGTCCTCCCAGTGCGACGCACCACAGCGCGTGATCGCAAACGACGACAAGACGCCTGTAGAGATGAGCCGCGCAACACATTAGCCCACACATACAAACACACAGACACACACACACACACACACACACATACACTTGACACCAGCATGCAGAGAGAGAGATGTGCGTCCAAGTGTAGCTCAGAGACCACTCAATGCGAGAGCGCAGAGTCGTTCAAAAGACGCGTGGTGCTATAGGACGCTGTCAGGCGAGCGAGTGGTGAAGAGGCAGCGGACGCACTCCCACGCTGCCTCTCGCTCGTCTGCACGCAGCCGTGTGTAGGGGCTCGTGCAGACCGTCCAGCCGGAAACATGCAGCAGCATACGCACTAACACACACGCACACGCACACGAACACCAAACTCGGTACGCACCGGTGTGGGGGACGTGCGGGCCGCGGCACAGGTCGATGAGCGGTCCGCACCGGTAGAGCGATATGGCCTCGTTGCTCGGGATCTTGTGCAGCATCTGACGCTTGAAGTCCGAGTACGCGAAGAGTTCGTCCGCGAACTCGCGCGTCACGTCCATGCGCTCGAACGGCTGGCGCTGCTTGACGATCGCCTTGACGCTCTTCGCGAGCTCGTCGAAGTCCGCCTCGGACACCGTGAGCCCGTCCTCGAGGAACATCTCGTAGAAGAAGCCGCCCTCGCTCAGCGCTGGCCCGTCGCAGAGCCGCACTTTGTCCTGGAACTTGGCTTCCAGCGCCTGCCCGAGCACGTGCGCGGACGAGTGCCAGAACACCTTCTTGCCCTCCTCCGACGAGAAGCTGCATCGCAAGGCACTCTCTCCATCAGTGTTCTGACTACCACGACCATCATAGGAAGCATGACGCCACAAGCCACGCACTCGAGTAGCTTGAGTGTGCAGGAGCGCGTGAGCGGCGCGCGCAGGTCCACGACCTCCGCGCCGTCCAGCTGCGCCGCGAGCGCTTGCGGCTTGGCGACGCCCTCGTCGCCCATGCGTCGCAGCACGTCGAGCGCCGAGGACGCGCCGCGCACGCCGCGGAACGCGAAGCTCTCGCCCGCGCCGCCGAGCAGCACGCGCACATCGATCGGCTCGTCAGCAGCCTGCGCTGCCGCCAGCGCCGCGACGCGCAGCTGCTGCTGGCGCGCGAACTCGCGCTCCCAAAGCGCCTCGCGTTCGCCGCGGATCGACAGCGCGGCGAACGTGCGGCGGCGCAGCTGCGCGGGCGGCTGGCGCAGCAGCAGTGGCGAGCGGCAGCGGCGCAGTTGCAGCAGCATGGTGCCGAGCTGTGATTTGGAGAGTGGTGTGTGGGGCGGCGAGCGCGATTCGAATTGTAAGAGGGTTTTCAGTAGAAAGAGTCGAATGCCTCGATTTGAAAAAATGACCACATACTGAATCCAAGTCCTGTGCATTTCATTGCTGGCAAGCCGACACAGAGAGACCATGAGCTCCGACGAAGACGATGAGCGCGTGAAGCTGTACAACCCGCTCGAGCGCAACCGCAAGCGCCAGCACTTTGGTGCGCGACCGTCACTCTCTCCTCTCCTCTCTACTGTGTGCGTTGGAGGAACTCACGCGCGTGTGGTGGCGCAGTGAGCCTCTCGTCGTCCGAGTCGGACTCGGAGACGTCATCGCTGGGCTTCGCCGCGGAATCGGACGAGTCGCCGTTCGTGCGCAAGAGCCGCCGCCGCAGTCTGCGCCAGGACGCCGCTGCGCGCGCAGGTGTGATGAACGCCGTGTGCTGTGGTGTCGTGACTCGGTGCTTGTTTCCGGCGATCGGGTCGTCGCTCAGTGTCGAGATGGATGGATGACCGCCTGCGTGCGCAGTGGAGCTCGCGGATGACGACGATGACGTGGAGACGCTCATGACGGAAGCAGAGCGCGCAGCTGCGCGGCAGAGCGAGCTGCAGATCGAGCGCGAGATCGCGCAGCGCATCGCGCAGGACGCGCTGCTGAGCCAGACGCGCGAGATCATCAAGTGCGTTGGTGTCGGTGATGTGATAAGGCGGAGGGATGTCAGAACCTGACGACGTGTGTGTGCGACCGCCGGTTACAGCAAGACGACGTCGACGCAGCGCCAGATCTCGCTGGATACGGCTGCGGATCTGCGCGAGATTATCTCGCTCGACTCGGACGACGACGACGACGACGACGTGCAGATCCTCACGCCTGGCGGGAACTCAGCGATCGCTGGACTCCGCAACGGCAGCGCAGCTACAGCAAGTAGCAACGGCGTCGGCGGCAACCAGCGGCCGCAACAGCAGCAGTCGCACCACAACGACAAGGGCGAGCGCATCATCCTCAAGATCCGATCGAACGGCGAGCGCACGGACGATGTGCCGATCCACATGGTACGCGCGTGGACGCTGAAGGTGTGCGTCAGATATGTGCTCACACGCTTGCTTGTGCGCGGATGAACGGTGCAGAAAGAGCCGTTCGACGTGCTCTACAAGAACTTCTGCGACCTGCTGGGTCTCCCACGCTCTGCGGTGCACATGAATCTCGACGGCGAAGCGCTCTCTCTGACCGCGACGCCTGCGAGCAACGACCTTGAGACAGGCGACCTCATCGACGCGAAGGTGGACTTCTCCAAGCAGCGTGTGGCGGATATGAAGAAGTTTGTGCGCCTGCGGCTCGTCGTCGAGGGCAGGCGACCGGAGGTCTTCAAGATCGACGTGGTGCGTGCACTGGCGTTGCTGTTGAGAGAGTGTTGCGTATGGCAGGGCCTGATCGAGGTGTTTGTGTGATGATGCGACCAGGCGTCGACGATCGAAAAGCTGCAGGCGAGTTTCTGCAAGAAGCACTCGATCGAGTTCGCGCAGGACGTGACGCTGAGCGCACTCGGCGCGAAGCTGCGCCTGAGCGACACCATCGAGTCGTACGAACTGCGGGACGACGACGAAATCACCGTCGAGATTGAGAATTTCGTAGATCCGTCGGCGATCGCGGTGCAGCTTCGCTTTGGCGATGGCACGGTCGAGACACATCACATCGTTCCGGTGCGTCACTCGACATCGCTCGCGATGTGTGTCTCGACTCAAGAACCTGAACAATGATGTTGTCGCCGCTGCTGTACAGAGCGCAAAGGTCGAGTCACTGCAGTCGAGCATCGCGCATCTGCGGAATACGAGCGCGCAGCACGTGTCGCTGCGACTGGATGGCGAGGCCATGGCGTCCTCACGGTCATTTCAGGTGCGTTCCAAGCTGCTTCGTCGTCGAAGTCGCTTCCGATTCTCAACTTCCTCCACGCGTGTCTGCTCGTTCTTCGCCAGTACTACGACCTCGAAGGCGGCGAGCTCATCGAGGTCAAGATCGCATCCTGAAGCACTCGCGCTTATTGTTTATAACACTCGTTGGCTGTCGACTTCGTAGCCCACGTCCACTCTCTGTTCTGTTCTTGCGAAGTGGGCAGTCAGTCGCGTCCAGCGCTCCGTCCTGCTACGCTTCGCTGTCACTGCAGCACGCCGACGAGGTCTTGAAGCGAGACAGCGCGTACACAGCGAGGAGCCCGAGGACGTGTGCGGCAAGCAATCCGCCGTACCACAGCGGCGCGTACGGCGTGTCCAGCTCGAGGAACGGGTACGGCCAGAAGCCTTTCGCGATTGTGCCGTGAAGCACCCAAGTGAACACCGTGTAGATGGACGTCCACGCGACCATTAGCGGCAGCGCCTGCAGCGACACGTGGTGCCGCGTGCAGAAGAAGTCGATCTGCAGCACGACGACGTTGAGCGCGTGCTGGCAGTAGCTCACGAGGTTGAGCACCGACTCGGGGCGGTGCAGCTTCACGGCGTACGGGTACAGAATCGTCCAGACGACGACGCTGATGAGGATCGACGTCGCGAGGCACACGTCGAGCACCAGATCGAGGCTGATCCACTTGCGGCCGCGACTGCTTGTCGCTGCAGCTGGTGGCGAAGAAGCAGGCTCGAGCAGCGCCGCGTAGCCGTCCCGTGCGCGCAGCTGCGCCTGGCGCGTGCGCGCGGCCGCGACGGCGAAGTACGTGCCTTGCGCGATGAAGTTCCACGACGTGTAGAAGATGAGGCAGAGGAAGCGCGTGCGGTATAAGTCGTAGATCTGCACGCCAGCGTAGAACGCGACCGCCGCGAGGCGGAAGCGCAGCAGCGCGGTCAGCGAGCACCACGGACCCTTCGGCTGCACGAGTCCGAGCTCCGTGTCTCTCGTGGTTCCGGAGGCGGCGTAGGCGTTGCGGCGTCGGCCGCAGAGCAGCCAGAGCGACGAGCCGAGCGCTGCTGCGATCTCGGCCGCGACCACCGCCGTCTCCCACGACAGCCTGAAGCCCGGGATCACGCCCGCGCCGAAGAGCGGAGCAGGCGACGCCATGGCGACCGCAGGAAAATGTGTGGGCGAACCTTCACGACAATCACTCACGAGAATCAAAGGTGGGTACAAAAGATCAACAAGCGTGAAATGGCGCCGCATATCTCAATTGAACAACTCTGGGGAAGACACCAGCAGCAGCGGACACCACAGACACGCGAGCGATGGCGGCGAAGCTCGTGGACATCGGCGCGAACCTGACGAACCGGCGCTTCGAGAAGGACCTCCCGCAGGTGCTGCAGCGCGCCGCGAGCGCCGGCCTCGACGCGATCCTGGTCACTGGCACGAGTCTGCGCGCAAGTCGCGACGCCCTCCAGCTCGTGCGGCGCGCATCGCATGCGAGAGCCGGCGGTGCAAGCGGCGGCGTCGCGCTCTTTTCGACCGTCGGCGTCCACCCGCATGACGCCAAGGACTTCGACCTTGCGACTTCGCTTGCCGAGATGCGCGCACTCGTGCTGGAGAACCCTGGCACCGTCGTCGCGGTCGGCGAGTGCGGACTCGACTTCAACCGCGACTTCTCGCCACGCGACGTGCAGGAGCGCGTCTTCCGCGCACAGGTCGAGCTCGCGTGCGAACTCAAGCTGCCGCTCTTCCTGCACGAGCGCGACGCGCACGCAACGTTCGTGTCGGTGCTGCAGCCCTTCCTCGACGCCAAGCGCCTGCCGCCTGTGGTCGTGCACTGCTTCACGGGCTCGGAGAGCGAGCTGCGCAAGTACATCCAGATGGGCTTCTACATCGGACTCACGGGCTTCGTCTGCATGGACTCGCGGGGATTCAAGCTGCGCACGATGGCGTCCTCGATCCCGACCGACAAGCTCATGATTGAGACCGACGCGCCGTTCATGTATCCATATGGGAACAATGTCAAGGCGCGCTGCGAGCCGAAGGACTTACGTGCGGTAGCACAGACGCTCGCTGAGTGTTATCGCGTCACGCCGGACGAGATCGCAACCATGACCACGGCGAATGCGAAGCGCTTCTTTCAGCTGGACCAGCGGCTCGCTCTCCGAGCGACATCAGCGACAGCCGCGGCTTCTCACAGCAGCCAGCGCCATCACCATCCTCACGGCAAGGCTTCGCATCAGAGTCACCAACAGCACCACCAACAAAATGGTTCTGAACACGAACAGAAGAGACCTGCAGCATCTTCTTCGACACTCCGACTCGACGAGAACGCGATCGTGTTGGATGGTGGCAACGGTGAAGGCGGCGGGCAAGTGCTGCGCATCTCGATCGGGCTCGCGTCCGTGCTCCAGAAGGCGATTCGCGTGCACTCGATCCGCGCGAACAGAAAGGTACCGGGACTCCGCAACCAGCACGTCCACACTATCCATCTGGCTCGCGACCTGGCGGTGGGCAGCATCTTGGACGGCGCGCAGCTGAACGCTACAACGATCACGTACGCTGGTTCCGGGGCGAGCAGCTTCGGCAGCGGCGATCGCACACTCGAAGCCACGTCGCAAACCGGCGGCAGCGTCTCGCTCATGATCCAGGGCTCGCTGCCAATCATGGCTTTCAGCAGAGGCGTGACGACGCTGAAGCTCCGCGGAGGCACGCACGCAGGCTTCAGTCCGCCAGCGGACTTTATGGAGGTGCCGCTCCAGCAGCTGTTGTCTCGCTTCGGTATCAAGACGTCGCTCGAGATCAAGCGCCGCGGATTCTACATGGGCGAAGTCGGCGAGATCGAGTTCAAGGTCACTCCGGTGCCGCCGCAGGTTTCCCTCTCGCCGATCGACATGAGCGTGTTCTCGAGCAAGCTCACGAAAGTGTATGCGTGTGTGACGGTGGTGGGCTCGAGCGCGGACGAGGCTGCTGGTCAGCAGTATGTCAGAGCGCTGCAGGAGGCGCTGAGTGCGCGACTGGCGCCGTTTGACTCGCTGTCGGCAGACACCGACATGACGTTCGATGTTCGAGTCGAGGTGACACGAACCAAGAGCTCGAAAGGGAAGCCGCGAGGCGCTCCTGGGAAGCGAAAGCCGGTGCCGCCGAGCTCTAACGAGCGCCCTGCAGTCGGGATGCTCGTCGTTGCCGAGACGAGCAGTGGTGGATTGCTCTCCGTGGATCGGTCGGGAAAGCTGGCACCCGCGCCACTGGCAGCTGAGGTCGCGAGTGTTTTCGCGCAGCATATCACCGCAGGTGTGTGCGTGGACGAGCATCTGGCGGACAACGCGGTCGTGTTCATGGCGCTCGCGCGGGGTGTATCGCGTTTGCGTGTTCCAGCGAAGGCGGCGCGCACGTCACAGCACCTGGAAACAGCGCTGGAGATCGTCCGCTCGATTGCGGGAGCCCAAGTTTCGATCGAGGAGGGGGAGACGAATGCGGTCGTGGAGGTGCACGGCATCGGCTTCGCGACGCAGTGATCCTCCGGCAGCTGTTGTCTCGCTTCGGTATCAAGACGTTGCTCGAGATCAAGCGCCGCGGGTTCTGCATGGACGAAGTCGGCGAGATCGAGTTCAAGGTCACTCTGGTGCCGCCGCAGGTTTTGAAGCTGAACTCCGTCGTGCCTCTTTGAGGTGTCGCGGCTTCCTGAAGGGAATGTCAAGCACGATTCGTCTGACGTACGTTTACAAGACTTGAGATTGGTGAGCTGTTGTCTGCGTTGAACACATCAGCGAGATGAGAGCATCTTGCATCTCGCCCACGCCCACGCTTTGGACCACAGTTGCGCGCCAAGAAGTTCGTCCACACCATCCTTTCATCCGAACACGTCGACTTCGCGGGACTACTCGATCCGTCTGTATACTTGAGTACAGCTCAAGCTTGGACGATGTTAAGACTTCGCGTTGCACGAGTTCCGTGCAAGCAACGAACGGCACTCTCGTCCGCACTCACGTCCACTATCTCGTCCATGGTCTGCGTGAGGACTTGGTAGACGTACCCTGCCTTAAGTCACTATGAGGCTTCTGGACTTGTAATTTTTGTGGAGCTCTCCTGTTATCCCAGCCGCGTGTTACTCCAGAGCCTGAGCTGTCCCGGTTTTTGGATGGTAGCAGAATCTGGCACAAGCACAGACTGGTGACAGACCATGACGCTTGGTCGTGCTCGTGTGCATGCACTCGCGCGCTCTGCGGCGCCTCTCGGGTCGCGTGCGCTGCGCAGTTGGTCGCTCGGGCGAGAGGATGCGCGCTTCCAGTTCAAGTGCACCGCGTGTGGCAAGTGTTGCACGGGCCACGGCGGCCGCGTGCGCGTGAACGAGAGCGAAGTGGCGGCCATCGCGTCACTGCTGCACCGCTCGCCCGCGGACGTCAAGGCGCGCTTTCTGCGGCGACTTCCTGCAACCGCAGCCGGCGACCCAGAAGCAGCGGAGAGCGGCAGTGCGGGTGCTGATCAGCAACAGCAGCAGTGGGCGCTGCAGCAGACTCCAGACGACACGCAATGCGTCTTCCTCGACGGCTCCAAGTGCAGCATCTACAAAGGTAGCGGTTCGGTGGACTGCTGAGTGTGAGTAAAGGTATGATGATGGACTGATTGACCGACTGGCTTTGTGCGTGCAGCTCGCCCGACGCAGTGCCGCACGTTCCCGTGGTGGCCGCAAAACTTGATCTCGGACTACGACTGGCAGCTCGCGGCTCGGGAGTGCGAGGGTATCACGCTCCCTCGTGAGGATGGCAAGGACTTGCTGCCAGACACAGCGGACCCACGTGCACCAGTGTACTCGTTCGACGACATCCTTCCCGAAGTGATTCTTCACGATGTGCGCGACCCTGTCTCAGGATGCCATCACTTGTGCAGACTGGCTGGTTGGACGATTTCGCTTATCTCCTGCCGCTGATGCGTGCAGATCCATCGCTCTGGAGAGAACTTCACGTACGAGGAACTCGAGCAAATGATCGCTGACCTTCAAGAGGTCGACGAAGACTTCGTGGGCGAGTACAAGACTGAGTTCTTCAAGAACTACTCGCGGCAGATCGTGTACAGAGACAACCAGGTGACGGTGCTCGACACTTTTCTGCAGGGTGTCGCCCCCACGCGGTGCTTCTTCTTCAACGACCGGATCCACTTGGTGCAGAGTGAAGTCGCGCTGGTGGAGTCTGACACGGGCAGTGGAGCCAACGCGGTCGTAGATCGGAGTGCGCTGGTGCTGGATGTGCATCGCGCTATGTGCATTCCGTTCGCAGCATTCGAACAGGGAACAGGCTCTACTGGCGAAGAGCACGACAGCAAGAAGCTCCAGGT
Source organism: Globisporangium acanthophoron (assembly GCA_023334365.1). NCBI lineage: Eukaryota > Oomycota > Peronosporomycetes > Pythiales > Pythiaceae > Globisporangium > Globisporangium acanthophoron. The sequence goes on along the minus strand of JAASGU010000023.1, from coordinate 31,944 downwards.
CGCCGTGATCGGTTCGGGTGCCGCCTCTTTCCCGTTGTTTCTGCTGGAGTACGTGGACAACATCAGTCGACTGGACGCCGTGGAGCCGAGTGCTGCAGTGAACAGCGTCGCACGAGCCTTTTTTGGGCTTGCTGCAGCTGAGGCGCTTGATCGTCGACTTGCAGTCCACGAAGTCATGGGCGAAGCGTTTGTTGACGAACAACTTCACAAGATCGCAGACGGCAGCGCGAAGTACGATCTCATCTTCTTGGACGTTGAGTCGGGAGACTGGGAAGAGCACGGAGTCAAAGCGCCGCCGTCTTCAATGTTGTCGCCGGCATTCCTCGACTCTGTGAAAGCGCTGCTCGCACCCTCGGGTGCACTGGTAGTGAACGTGATCACTGAGAACAACGCGGCACTCGAGCGCGTGGAGCGGGCATTCGCGAGCGCATTTCCGAGCGGTGGGATGGTCGTGGAGCTGTCGAAGAACTCGGTGTTCGTTCTCGCCGCGAGCGAACAGCATCCGTTTTCTTCGCGATCAAGCACTGGGGATCTTGAATGCGACGACAATGTTCGAGAGCACCTTGCAACTCTGCTGAGCCACGACGCATTCCAGAGACGCCGTGTTTGCTCGCCTGACCTCGTTCGATCATCAAAAGCAGCTCGAAAACTGAGAGTAGCAACATAGATAGACAGCAACACAGACATCTCCCCAAACACATCTCAAACTCTACTCTCAATGGCTCTCTGGCTCCTGCTTTTGCTGCTTGAATCTGTACACGAGCACCTTGCTGTGATGGTCACCAGCGACCACCATGCTGCAGCACGCTTCTTGTATCCGCATACAATGGCTGCTCACGGAGATGGCGTTGAACACCAAACTTGATTTGTTGTTCGCTTGTTGGAGCTGGATCGGTGCACAGCAGCTCTCTCCGGAGCTCAGCGACAGAATCTGCACGGTGTTGTTCATCAGAAGGAACAGGAAATGGTCCGATGCGCCGCTGGTCTTGCTCTTCTTGGTCGCTGGCAAAGCAGTCGTGAGAGCAAAGCGCGGCGGCGCAGACGAAGTGCCCAAGACGTCGAGCTGGATCAACGTCGGCAACAGTTGGACTGAATCAGTGAGTACTTGGTAGAAGCGGAGCATTCCTGAGTTGTTGCCGCTCATCTTCTTGGCAGCGATGTTACTCGCTGCATAGAACACCATCAGAACGACTCGCATCTTGTCGGCGGTAGACGCGATCTGCAAGATCGTACCCCGACTCTCTGTACTCGAGGCTTCGTTGTCGCGGGTGTGTAGGTTGAGATGATACTGCCGCGCAAGTGAGAACCAGCCAAAACCAGAGAAGTGCCCCGCGTCGTACTTCCAGTCGGTGACGTTCGCATCACTGTCAATGCTGAGAATCTTGCAGCAGTTCTTTGCTGAACGGCTCAAGACAAACAGGACGGAGTGTTTGTGTCCGCAGAAGAACTCGCGCTTGATGTCGCGGGTACGGAGCTCCTTGGTACCAAGATCGCTCGGCAGTGGCGCATCGAATCGCGCTGCAATGTCGCTTGGATGCGTTTCTCCCATGTTGATCTTCAAGATGTCACCGTCGGAGATGCCACACACAACGCTCGTTTGCTCGCCAAGCAGCGTGAACGAGGAGTGAAAACAGATGGAAACGAACTGGGGCGGCAACACGGTGCTCTTCTCGGTCGGCACCATCTTTCGCACTTCTTCCGAGAGTGCTGGTTGAGCGAGCGCATCCGAGGTGAGTTCCATGAGAAGCTCGAGCGGGAGTGGTTTCCATTTGCGGAGATCGTCGACAGCAAAGCAGTCGCTTGTGTGCGGCTCACTGCCGCTTCTGCTCGCCGACGTTCTCTGCGTGCTTAATACATGGATCGCCTTGAGTTGATTCAGAGTCAGGATCCGAGTTCCGCTGATACTCAACGAAACCCTCGAGATGCTGGCTCTTGCTGCTTTTGAAGGTGGCGTGTAGCTTCGCAGGAGCAACGGCGGCTGTCGGCGCAAGTCCCACAGGAGGACTTCGCCGGTCGTCGTACCGATGACGCACACGCCTGCGTCCGACGACACTTCGATGGAGGAAGGGTGCGAGTAGCTGGATGGAATCGCAACTCGGTCGACCTCCACGAGCATCCGCTGCCACAGGTTCTTCTCGGTCTTGGCGGTGGATGCCAGTGAACGATCTCCAGATGAGTGCGTGCTGAGTTCCACGACAGTCACTTTGTTCTTATCCAGAACAAAGCGGTTGCACATGAATTCTCGTGGAACAGGTCTTTCAGCAGGGACGCTCGGTAAACTCTCGCTCGGTTTGCTGGAGCCGAAGAACCCAAAGCGCTTCTTCGTCGGAGACGTCGACGCTGCTGATTGTTGCAAAGCAGCCCCTTCGGTGCCGATTTGCGCCGCAGAACCGGTCTCTTTAATGTGTTGCGTTCTCAGGTGGTAAGGTTGCACACTCTCACGCCCATCGTTGCTTCTCTCGGCTGATCGTCGCTGGCGTGTCGACTTCAGCTGCTCAAACGCGCCACTGAAGATCGCATATGAGAGCTCTGACGCTGTCGAAGTCTTCGTATGAGCAGGTGCAGGTGTCTTGGTGCTCTCCACTTTGGTATCTCTGGTCGCGGTAGATTGGAAGAAGACATCCCGGAGGGCCGACGATATTGCATCTCGAACTCGAGTGCAACTGGACATGAACTCTCGGTGGATGTCTCGCGCTATCTCTCCGACAACTTCGCTCTGCGTCAGCAACATCGATTAGGCACCCTGCACGAGCCGTCACAGCTCAGATCGCCATACAAATACGTACGAGAACGATGGCGAGCAATGAGTACCCCAGCGCGGATCGAACATGCAAACTCGATTCCTGTTCCACCACGCCACGCGTGACTTCCCATCGTTGGAGCTCTCTCTCCAGCAACTGCTTCGCTGGTTTCGATTCTGCACGAACTGCGGCAGCTTCGGCCCAGCTGAACACAAGTGATCGTAGGAAGTACACCAGATCGTACTGAGAAGGTGCGTACGACTCGATTCCCAGCCTCCCGTCATAGAGCGTTGGTTCTCTCGTAGCACCAACAGGAAGCAGAGCGTTCGCATTGCGCCGTCGATCCAAAATCATCTTCTCGAGCTCTTCGATGCGCTTCTCTCCGCCCTCAATGTTCACTTGCGCCTCTCGAAGCGCGTCCTCCACAGCTTTGCGCGCAGACACCTGCTCAGATCTCGCCGACTGGATCTGCTCAACCTGAAGTCCACTTTGATTGAGTGACTCAAGAATCGAGTCGAAGTCCAGCTGCGGAACCCCGGTCTGTTCGCTCAACTCTGTCAGGAGAGCTGGAGTGGATCCGTTGCCTGTGCTTGAATCTGCTGGAGGCGACGAGAAGAAAGTCTTGATAGCCTGTTGCTGGTTTGTTGTCAGGATTTGCAGCGCGCGCTGCTTGCGCACTCGAATGTCGTTCGCCTTCTTGCTCAGCGACTCCTTCTCGTGCTCAAACGACAGTAACCTGGCGTTGAGACTCTCGGCAGCTCGCTCGAACTCAAGTCGTCGGTGCTGCTGGATCTCCTCTGCGAGTGCATGAAGCGACGCTTTCTCTCGCGCGCTATCGCGTTCCTCTTGCTGCTGCTGCTGCTGCTGCTGTTGCTGCTGGCGAGCGTCTTGTGAGTGAGTCCTGTTCACGATGTGCGCGATGAACTCGAGATCCATCCTGCCTTTCGCGAGCTCCGCCTCAAACAGCTGCGTCCTCGTGTGCACGAGCGCGTTGATCCGAGAAGCTTCCGTCTGCACTTCTTCCTGCTGTCGCTCTTGTAGGACTTGGATCTCTGCCTCCAAACGTAGCTCGAGAGCCTCGAGCTCGTTCACTTTCGAGTGCAACACCTCCACCTCGACGCTCTTCTGCACGATGTTTTCGATTTGCGCCTCGCGCTCGCGCACCCATTCCTTCTGTTGCTCAGCATCTCGTACCCGCGTGCGCTTTCCTTCTTGCATGCGTAAGAGACCGACCTTGCTCTGCAGACTCTCATGTTCTGCTGTCGCTCCCCGCAGTTCGTCGTCAAGTGCTTGAAAGTCCTGCGCCAGTTTCTGGTAGTAGCTGTACGCGCTCGGCTTGCTTGGGCGTCGAGCAACTCGGTCGGAGGCGCTGCGCTGTTGCAGCGAGCCAGCATGGAGCTCGTCTCGATCTCCAGCGAGTGCATCGCGAGTCATCTCGCAAGCGAAGTGAAGCGGCGCCAGTACCGATTATAATAATCAGTCTCGATGTATGTATGGTGTTCGCCACCATCTTCACTTGTTTGCCGATCCTTAGGTGACCTCGCCGAAAGCACAGCACTACGGGTTGCGAGGGTCACCGTCGCCGTCGTCGTCTCCGTCTTCAAAGCCAGCTTCGTAGTTGCTCCCGATCTGCGGTCCACTGGGTGTGTCCGAGTCGGGTGGCGCGTGAATGATGTGCTGGAGGAGGTCGTGGAACGGAGGTGGTGCAAATTCTTGCATCGCCGTGACTTGCTGTCACGGATCGCTTGTTTCAATGCTATCACCAGGTACCTGTCCAGTCTCGTGCGTCTCATCTGCCACCACAGCGTCTTGTGTCTCATCATCTTGTTTCTTATCGGGAGGATGGCGTTCAGATGCTCCTCTGTCGTCTCGCTCTTCTGTGCGAGCACTTATGTTAGAGCAAAGAGTGAGAGCACTGGATCGGAATCCTCTTCGATGGCAACACCACTCATGTTGATGGTCATGTGACCCGACTTTGGTGTCGTCACCTCCAGCAAAGTCTTCAGGTGGTAGGTAGTTCGATGGGATGATTGGATCGGATCCAGCAGTAGCTCCTGCTGGGGGGTTCGATGGCATCGTCTTGACCGGGTTCTACAGCACCGGTTGCGCCCACTGGTAGTACGTCGTCTAGTCGCCTGCTGCGCGGATGGTCAACGTTCTCTGCTGTCAGAGCTACGTCGGTCGGAATCGTCTCTTACCTGAATCGCGGACTCGGACATCGTTGACTCGCGTTGTTGTCGTCATCCACCGCTGCACCGTAAGCTGAGGCATCGGAACCGAGTTTGTCGTCGATCTCCTTCGCAATTATTTTGTTTGAACCAGCCGAAGCATCGTCTCGGCAGTGTGGTGTTGCTTCCGTTGCCGTGTCCTCCTCCTCATCGACGCAGCGCTCTTCCGCGTTATTGTGATCGTTCACAAACATCACCTCCTCGAACCCTTGGAGAAGCACCAAGTCGTCGTCGTCGTCGTCACTGAGAATATTGCAGTTCGAACGAAACCCGTCAGATGTGCTTGAGAGACTTCCGACGCTTTTGTCGACCCGCTCCAGCAATCGAAGCACGTGCGACTCGAGGCTGCTGCGATCGCTCAGGCCTCCATGTTCGCTCGGTAGCGACAGCTCTACGCCGTCGCTTCGAGAAATGGCCGGCGACAGCGGTTGGGAGGGAAGGCACTCGCTCTCGCTTGACGTAGTTGCCAGCGACACGTCTGCCAAGTCCGTCGAATTGAGTCGGGTGGATGAGAATCGTGCAGATCGATACGACCCATTCGCTGCAGTTCGCGGTGGCTGTGGACACCAAAACGTGGCTCCCGGGGAAGGGTTGCCGAGCTCCCGACGCACTCCAGTAGTAGCAGCAGAGGAAGGAGCCAGTCGATGGAGCTCCTCCTGCAAACTCTTGACTTGCGACGACAGCAGTTCGACCCCGATCGAAGTCCGCGCCTTCGGACGCACTGCTTCTGTTGTTGCTGCTGCGGTCTGCACTCGTCCACGCGTGGCTTCGACATCGTCATTGCACTGCGTGCCAACTCGCGGACTCTTGAACAACCTGAGCGTCTTGTGTACGGCAGGAAGGTAGATGTGGTCCTTGAGCGCGTTCCTCTCCTGCTCTCTTCTCCCTTTAGCTGTCACAGCTTTCCTCGCGTACGCTTTATCCACGAGGCGCTTCATGTCCTGCGGCGCGAACTTGTTGCCAGCTTCTGCCGTCCTTTTGCTTGGCACCTTGCCGTAGAATCCGTCGTAGAGCTGTGTCGCGGGGCGCTGGACATAGTACCTGTCATTGAAAACTGGTGCTGTCGCTAAGGCAAGCGATTGGGATCGGGCTGACTCGGAGGTACTTGTGCGACTCCGTTGCGACCCAGCCGAAGCCATCGATCCCACGGAGTTTCGCGTTTCTCCGGGCGGCAGCACTGACGCAGGTGGCTCGTCGGGTGGGGCTGACTTGCCTGTGAGCTGATACCAGCGCCGACAACTGAACACTGGTGGTTGTTCTGGCCTCGAGACGGTGTGGCGACTGGAAGAATGCCGCGATCGCACGGCTTGTGCTCTGTCAGGCTGCCTCGTAGTCTCTGCTGGCAGTCGGATGGAGTCGGCGTCTGCGTCTTTTTGGTTCTACTCCTCGGAACCTCCACGTCAGCTCTCACAGCTCTTTCGGTTCTTGTCGAGTAGAAGATGACACGTACCATTCTTGAAGACATCGCATCCGTATCATCCGCTTCACACACGACACACACGTCTTCGTCAGCAAGTGAACGGGAGGTTCCTAGCATCGACTCGCTCACCCTGACAGGCGCTTGCATTGCTCAGCTGCTCGTCGTCATCGTCCAGCATCTTGACTCGGTGCGCGTTCAAGGGACTGAACCACTGAATGAATGCTGCTACATTTGCCACATTTAGTCAGGAACGCAGATGTCCACTTGGATCTTGGATCAAACGAGGTGGGCGATCATGCTTGTACGCTGAGGAGAACGAACGGAAGACAGCCTTGCACTGAGGAGAACAAAGGGGGAAGAGAGCGGCGTTCACGACATTAAATAACTCGCAAGCTCGCAGCGCGCAGAGGAGGAAGACGTGCACTCGACGGGCGGAGTGCCCAGAGCACCCGCGCTCGCATCTTCTGTCTCGAAGCCAGCTGACCCTGGTCGTCCAGCATCTCTTCTCTTGAGTCTCCAGGTCGCGTCCATGTGACTTAGTAACGCGACAGGTCCCGATACGCTGGTTGCGCGCGACCATCTGCCGTATCTGCAACCCACCAACACCGATCGACGCCAGCTCGCACGTCTAAAACTCGTAGCTCTCTCCGTCCGACAGCGTCCGGGCGTCGCGGGCGTCACCGGTGCCAGTGGTGGCAGTGGTTGTCGACGCACTTGCTCCACTCGGAGCCGCCGTCGCTGATTGAGTAACTGGTTGGAAGTTCGAGTTCGCTTCCTTCGGCGCATAGTTTGAGTCGTGGAAGTTGTACGTCTCCGTTGACCGGTTCGAGCTCCAGCTCTCGCTCAGGCTCTCCTCCACCGGCTGGTACAGCATCGCGCGGGGCGGCTGCGGTCGGTGCAGCGTGAAATCCACGGTCGCGATCGAGATGTCAGATAGACGTCCTTCGTCCAGCGTCTTGAGCGTGTCGCCAGTGTGTGCGCGGCGGCGCTCAATCTCGTCGTCGTCGTTGAGCGACGACAAGTCCGACTCGCGGTCGTAGTTGGGGCCGCGGTATGGCGCGTAGTGCGATTCGGCGTTGAAGCCGAGTGATGTACCCATCGAGTTGTCGCTCTCGAAGGAATTGATGATGGCACTCGGGATGCGGAAGTCGTTGAGCTCCGGGTTGTGGAAGCCGCCACCGCCGCCGCCCTGGTAGTAGCCGGTCGCACCGCCGCTGCCGCCGCTCGCCATTCCTGTGTGGTGGTTGCCCGAGCGGTGCTGGAAGTGCGAGGTCGGGACTGCGGCGGCCGGGCTGCCGAAGCCCCCGTAGTCGTCGCCCACCTTCGGTGACGCGCCCCCCTCTCGGAACGAGCCGGACGACGACGCCGTCTTGGGCTGGCGGCTGCTCACGCGCTCATGGAACGCGAGCGCGCTGGCGCTGAGCCCTGGCGGCTGGAAGAACTCGGACTGCGTGCGCGCCGAGTGGTAGGTGTCCTTGATGCGAAACTCGGACTCGGGCTGCCACTCGAGGCCCGAGCGGTTCTTGGTCGTGAGCGTGGGCATGAAGCCGCCGCCGCTGCTGCGGAACATGTCGTCGCCGTGGTCGGTCGGCGCCTTGCGCTTGCAGAACACGATCGCGAGCACGACGAGCAGCACGACTGCGACGCCGCCCACGACGATGCCGATGATAGCAGCGGTGGAAAGGCCGCCGCTGTCGGCGCTGCTGGCGTCCGTGGACACGACCGTGGTGGTCATGAAGGTGATGAAGTGGTAGCTCGAGTTCTGCGGGTTCGCGGGCGGGATGATGATGTGCGCGAAGACGTTATAGTCGCCACCGCGGTCGAACGCGAGCTTCTGGCGGAACGTGGCCGTGTCACCCGTGAAGTTGGCGGTCTCCTGCTCCGTGATCTTGCGCGCCGAGCCTGTGCGGAAGACGTCGCAGACCGTCGTGCGCGAGCACGTATGCACGTTCGCGTGGCCGATCTGCACGGGGCGGCCGGTCACCGGCGCGGGCACGTACGTTGGCAGCGAGTGCACGTTGAACGCGTTACTCGCGAGGTTGAGCGTCGCCGTGAACTCGTACTCGGTGTCCGCGAGCGGCAGCAGCGCGCCGGGCGCTGCCGATCGCGAGATGGTCATCGTCACGGGGCAGTCGGCGCCCGACGCCTGGATACGCACGTACGCGAAGTCGAGGTTCTGCACCTCGAGTCCCTGGTCCACAGCGTAGCAGTAGGTCGTCTTGCCGTCGTACTTGTAGTCTGCGAACGGACAAAGGGTTTAGAGAACAGCGAAGAGCATTATCCCCGATGAGGAGCTTTGCGCACCGTAGAGCGACGGAGGCGACGAGCTCACGGCGGTGACGGTCGCGGGCGCCGCCACCATCGCCGCGGCCGCCGCGAGCAGCAGCAGCGCGCGCCGCGCCATGTCGCGAGTCGCGGTGAAGAAAGCGAGTGAAAGAAGCGCGCGCCGACTGACTAGCCCACGAAAAGAGCCAGAGCGAATATCTAGGAATTTGTATGGCGGAATTACGGATAACTTACGGATAACAAGAAATTGCATCAGTAACACTCGAAGAGTTAGCTTGGAGCCTGACGGCGAAAGTACGAGCTGCTATGACAGCTCTGCATTGCAGGCTCATGGCATGCAGATGTTGAGTAGCACATGTTCGCAAATGGTGCGACGCTCGCCATCTATGCATGCTGCCGACAGTCCAAACATCCAACTGGTGTGCTACCAGCATTTATGCTTCGTTTTGTCGAATATTTTGCCGTCTCCGGCAAAGTATGGCGCAACACGTCGAGCTATAGCATGCTTTCGCTCGCGTCGAAGATGTCGACTCCTTCCTGCGCCATCCGCGGTGATATCAAGCGCACTGCGTTCAGAGCGAAGCGCACGTCATGATGTCAAGCCTTCAATCGTCTGACTCAATACGCTTCCGTGATTAGATACACGTGGACCACGTCAATTTGTGTCAACCACATAACCTCAACAACTGCCACCAATTCACATACAGTTCTCAAGTCTCGCTCGAATCCTTTCTTCTCTGGTTTGTTTCTTGAATTTCTGGTGTTTCCACATTCAGTTTGCTCATCCTCAAGTCGCCATCAGAGTATGGGAGGTGGCGGAGCTGGTGCGGCCGCGTTGCCACCGCCGCTCGCGCAGCGGGAGCTCGCGCGCCGCTACGTGAGCGTCGGCGCGGGCGTGCTGCTCATGGTGGCTGTGGGCTCGAACCACGCGATCTCGGCGTGGAACGCGCAGCTGCGCGTGGCGCTCGGCTACTCGCAGGCGGACATCTCACTCGTGTGCTCCATGGCGGCTTTCGGCGCCTACTTCTCCGTCACGCCCGGCGCCGCCTTCGACGCCATCGGCGCGCACCGCAGCGTGCTCTGCGGCGCGCTGCTGCTCTGCTCCGTCTACTTGCTGCTCGCGCATGGCATCGTGGCGCAGCCGGCGCTCATGCACCCGCTCGCGGTCGGCGTGGCGTTCGCGGTGCTCGGGCAGGCGAGCAACTTCGGCGTCTTCGCGGCGCTCGGGCCGAACGAGGGGCTCTTCGGTGACCGCCACCGCGGCAAGATCATGGCGCTCGAGCTCGCGGCCTTCAGCGCGGGCGGCGCGCTCTTCGCGCTCGTCTTCCACCGCTTCTTCGACGAGAACGTGCCCGGCTACTTCCGCTTCATGGCACAGCTCATGCTCGTCGTCTTCCTCTTCTCGTGGCTCGCACTCTACCGCGAGACCGCTGAGGAGCGCGAGAAGCACCTGCTGCCGCACTTGACAGCCATGGAGGAGTTCATGCCGCCCGAGATCGACAGCGCGAGCAGCAGCGGCGACGAAGAGGCACAGCAGCAGCAGCAGCAGCAGGAAACGGATCACCACCATCGCCACCATGCCGTTGTGCAGGCGGCAGACATCACTGGCAGAGAGCTGATGCGCGACTCACGCTTCTGGCTGCTCTTCGCGACTGTGTTCATCCTCGTGGGCTCGTCGCTGTTCGTGATGGCGAACATCGCGTTCATCGTCGAGTCCCGGCGCGGACCGATGGAGCAGGTGTCGGCCATGGTGGCGCTCTTCTCGATCGGCAACTGCTGCGGGCGGCTCGGCGGCGGCGTGGTCTCGGACCTCCTGCTCGCGCGGTGTCCGCGCGTGTACTTCGTGTCGCTGGCGGCGGTGCTCGTGGCGGTGACGCACACGCTCTTCCTCGTGATCTCGCCGTCGTTGCTCGCAGTGCCGATCACGCTCGCGGGCGTCGCGGACGGCGTGATGTTCGCCGCATTCCCCGTGCTCACGCGCGAGACATTCGGCGCGCGGCACTTTGGCAAGAACTTCGGGCTCATGAGCGTCGCGAACGCGGTCGGCTTCCCGCTCTTCTACAACCCGCTCGGCTCGTTCTTCTACCGCCAGGCGTCCGTGTCGGTCGACGGTGTGGACAAGTGCGTGGGCGACGAGTGCTTCCGCCCCGTGTTCCTGCTCGTCGTGGCTCTGAGCTGCGTCGCGCTCGCCGCGAGTCTCAAGTTCGCGGCGCGGCAGAAGTACGCGCCAATCGTCGGTCGCGCTCCAGCGGAGCCATAGAGCCATAGAGACTTAGAGTGCGTGCCGTACACATACACACAGACACACATGTACACTCTCCGCCACGTCCCCGTGTAAAGCGCGATAAGGCTGCTGATGATGTATGGCGCCACGTCCCTCGACCACCACCAATCACCGCCACCTGGCTGCCGCCACTCATCACCACTCGTCATCTGACCGGCGACCCCTGATCCCGGGCACCTTCTCCGGCCGCCGACATGCGCCGCGACGACCTGCGCCGCGCGTGCAGCCTGCTCGCGGGGCTGGCTGTGATGCTCGGCGTCGGCTCGCTCTACGCCATCTCGGCCTGGAACGCGCAGCTCAAGGCGCTGCTGCACTACTCGCAGGCGGGCATCTCCACGGTCTCGTCGCTCGCCATGCTCGGCTCGTACATGTCGTACCTGCCGGGAGTGGCGTTCGACCACCTCGGGCCGCACCGCAGCATCGCGCTCGCCGGCGCCGGGCTGCTGGCGGTGTACTTGCTGCTCTTCACCACGCTCACGCACGCGCCGGAGCGCGTGAGTCCGCTGCTGCTCGGACTGGCGCTCGTGGCTGTCGGGCAGCTCAGCGCGTTCTGCATCTTCGCGTCCATCGTGCCGAACGAGGGTGTGTTCGGCAACGCGCACCGCGGCAAAGTGATGGCGGCGCTCACGTCTGCGTACAGCTGCGGCGGCGCCGTGTTCGCGCTCGTGTACCACCACTTCTTCGACGGCGACGTGCCCGGCTACTTCGCGTTTCTCGGTGCGCTGTTGCTCGCGCTCTGTGGCTTCGGCTGGCTCGCGTTCCTGCGCAGCGCCCCCACGCAGCGACGCGACTCGGAGGTCGTGGACGGCAACGCCGGCACCGCGCCGCCCATGGCACATGATACGTTTGAGGACAACGACGAAGACGACGTCACGGGCGTGGCGCTACTCTCGGACGCGCGCTTCTGGCTGCTCTTCCTCGCGGTACTCATCGCGATCGGCGCGTGCCTCTTCGTGATGTCGAACGTGGCGTTTATCGTCGAGTCACTCGGGGGCCCCATGGAGCAGGTGCCGCTCATGGTCGCGAGCTTCTCACTGAGCAACACGCTCGCGCGGCTCGCGACAGGCGTTGCGTCCGACTATGTGGCGCCGGCACACCCGCGCGCGGCCTTCGCTGGGCTCGCGGTGCTGCTCACGGCGCTGACGCTCGCGGCGTTCCTCTCGGTGCCGGCGAGCGCACTGCTCGTGCCCGTGACACTGGCGGGCGTGGCTGAGGGCGTGATGTTCGGCACGTTCCCCGTGATCATCCGCGAGGCGTTCGGGCTGCGGCACTTTGGCAAGAACTACGGGCTCATCAGCGTGGCCAACTGCATCGGCTACCCGTTCTTCTTCAGCCCGCTCTCGTCCTTCTTCTACGAGCGCGCGGCGGCCGGCGGCGCCAAGTGCGTCGGCGCGCAGTGCTTCCGGCCCGTGTTCCTCCTCGCACTCGCGCTCTGCGGCGTCGCGCTCGTGTGCTGCGTGAAGCTCATGCGGCTCCAGACGCGCCTGTGGTACCGCGCGCTGCCCTAGTGGTGCAGGTCGTCATGAGGACCATGTTCCCCCGCTTTTAGCGCTACCGGTGCTCAATGCTGGAAAATCGAACAACAACTTCAACTTAGTGGAAGAATCGAGTCAAACGTCCAGCAGCGCAGTCGCGCATGGCGCTCAAGAAGAAGGGCAGGGGGCACAAGGCGCCAGCGCGCAGGAGAGCAGAAGACCACCGCCGCCGATAATCTCGGATTTGCGCCGTGCCGCGCACCCAAGAACGACCGCCGACCAGAGTTCTCCAGAGATCCGCTGCCTGTCAAGCTCGTTTACTCTGCCGCGCCGCTCGAGAACCTCGCGCCGTCGTCGTCGTCGTCACCTCCGCCGCCGCTCGCTCGCTCTTTCTCTGCCTGGCTTTTCTCGAGCAGAACTCCCAGTCGACGACACTCTTTGCCTCCAGTTCACGCACTCTCTCGCACGGACACACTGAAGACGACTCGGCTCGGCAGGGATGGCGACGCCGAGAGCGAGAACACGGCACTGGGGCTGGCGCGACGCGGTCGCGTGCGTCATGATCGCGATCTGCAGCGCAGGAGGAGCGAGTCGCGCGGCAGCATCAGGTGGGACCTTCCGATTCTGCTAGCTTGATACAACCACCTACGTGCTCACCCTTTCTCCTACGGCAGGATACGCGCTCGACGGCGCCACGACGTACTGCTGGGGACTCCGCATGGACGCGCTTGCAACCACCCTGTCGCCGCGGAATGTGGTCACGACAGGCTCCGGCGCGAGTTGCCCGCTCGCGATCGCGCTCGTCGCCACGAACGCGAGTATCCGTGTCGGCGCCCCGATGCAGATAACATGGACCGTCGCAAGCTCGGGTGCCTCGGAAGATTCCGACAGCTCTACAACAATCGTTGGGAGCAACAGTAGCAGCAACACCGGCGCCAGGGTCATCAGCAACAAGCCGTTCGTGATCACACACTCTGCCATTCACGCCTGCGCGCGACGGAACGCGTCCGCATTAGTGGAGGCGAGTGCGGCATGTGACCCCTTCGGCGCTGAGTTCCAGAGCGCGAATGTGTCAGCGGTGCAGCACGCGAACGTCAGCAGCCTCTCGCGCAATGGCTCGTTCACATTTCACTCAAGTGGAGAGGTGGCGTTTTCGACGGCAGGCGAGTACGTGCTCGCAGCGTATGTCGTTGTATCCGGCGGCGTCGACACGAACCAGCGGCAGGACTTTGTCGTGTACACTGCGGTCTCTGTGCTCTTGGAAGACACGATAGTCGGGGCGATAGCTGACGCGGACACCGGCAGCAGCAGCAGCAGTGGTGGTGTCGGCGGCAACAGTACCAGCACCGGGAGCACGATCAACAAGAAGAGCAAGCTTCCGTTCAACCTGTCGCTCGGGCAGTTCATCGTGATGTGCGTGATGTGCGCGCTCGTTCTCGGCTGCGCGGTCGCTGTGGTAGTGCTATCGATGAAGCGCAAGATCAACGCGCGCAAGAAGGAGAAGGAGCGCACGAAGGGGAGCCACACGTCGGGTCTGTCGCCTATCACGGGCGAGTCGGGGCAGTTCCGCTTCTCCGACTGGAGCGAGATCTACGCGACGCAGGACGCGCTACCGGACTCCATCCTCGTGGACGACAGCAACACGATCGCGATCCTGCGCGCGAGCCGCGTGTCGTCGCCCACACACTCGGCGCACGTCGAGCGCAGGGTCGCAGACTTCACGCGGGACGTCGGGTACTGGGACGTACGGCCGTCCGCGTCGCCCATCACGCCGCTCTCGAGCTTCTTCTTCCCGTCTACGTCGAGTCTGGGCGACGCAGACGACGTCGTGCTCGCGTCGCCAACGGACAACTTCGTGTCGCTGGAGACGCTCGGGCGGCGGCGCACGCGGCCGTGCTATGCGGACGCTTTGGACGACCGAGGTCTCGCAGATGACGACGATGGCCGTCACAGCGAAGACGACGAGCAGGAAGTCGAGTTTTAGCGTAAGTTATGTGATGGATCAATGCATCATTATGGCAAAACACTACGGCGCTGGTTGCGAGACACTCAGTCCTGACGAAACCCGGAGTCCAGCCCGAGGTTGTGCTGCTGCACGAGCTCCACAGTCTCACCGCGCGGCAGGATCATGGCGCTCGAGCATTGACCCCATTGATGTCCAAGCGCCACGTATGAAATGGCTACACTTTTCTCAAAGAAGATTCTGGATAGTGAAGTTAAGCTGTTTTGCAAATGACTGGTCCTTTGTATGTGGTTTTGGTGCGAATCTCAGTGACTTGGAATTTGTATGCCTTCTGGCCTCTTGTGAAGAATCTAACTGACTCCTCGTATATTTAGCATCTCCCTTTTTTTGGAAAAGAGGGAGGAGCGGTTTTTATAGTCAGATTCAATAGTGCGGAAATCGAGGAAACACAGTACTCTCTTTGACTGGAACAAAGTATACTTGCGTGCGAAGTGACTGTCAGTCGAGCTGGCCGCACGTGCGGCCGCCATCCACCACTTGGCATCTCGACCGGCATCAAGCAGCAGCAGGCAAGCGCGACAACTAGCAAGAAGATCGCGAGCAGCAGGAACAGCATCATGAGCATCGAGACGGCGAACGTGATCGCGAACGCGCCCCACAGCAGCCCCAAGCCGCAGCTGCGCCGGCCCAAGAAGTCCGTGGCGGAGACATGCCGCGACACGGTCTCCAAGCTCGAGCAGTCGCTCTGGTCGTACCGCGACGCCGCGGGTGAGGAGTGGGACGCGCAGCCCGCGTGCTTCATCACGGACTACCTCCTCGCCGTGCAGTGCTTCGCCTTCGCGCTCTATGTCGCGCTCTTTGCGTCCACGGAGGGTGACGAGCAGCAGCAGCAGCAGCCGGCGTGGTACCTCATCTACTTCGTAGCGCTCGGCATCTCGGCGGCCTTCGGCGGGCTGCTGCACCACGTGGCGTTCGCCGCCATGCGCGCCTTCGCCGACAAGCAGACCGACTCGCTCGTGCTGCGCGCCGAGGTCTTTGGCTGCCACCTTCAGCGCGCCACGGTCGACCGCTTCATCGACGTGCTCTGGCGCATCGTGCTCGGCTTTTCGATCCTCACCAACTTCGCGCTGCTCTCGCTTGCCGCGAGCCGCTACCTGAGCGAATCCTGGGCCTACTCGATCATCGTCGTCGCCGGCGCGCTCTACATCGGGCTCGCGATCTGGGCGAGCATCAACATGCACGTGCTCTTCCTTTTCGTCGGGTACCTCCCGGCGATGATCTTCGGTGCGGCGGCGAGCGCCATGGCGTTCGACTGGGAGTGGAGCCACTCGAGCAACGAGCTGCTCGTGTACGTGCTCAAGCTCGGCAGCGGGCTCGTGCAGGGACTCATTGTGAGTCCGTCCAAGTCGACGTTCAACCACAACGCGCTCTCGCACGTTATCCTCAGCATGGCAGCGACGTTCATGTTCGTGCACTTCAAGCTATGAGCCCGAGAACTCCACTCGGCGGATACGCTGCTAGCGACAGCGGCGGTCGTGATTCCCGAGCGGACGAATGAACGAACGGAGGAGAAGGAGAAGGAGAAGTAGCATTGTAAGTTTATCTCGAGCCAAGGAGTCGACGAGCGTGGCGGCGTGAGCGTGTTCCTTAGGCATCGACCTCGGTAGCAGCAGCAGGCAGCGGAGCATCAGCTTGCAAGCTGGCTAGCTGGCTTCTTACCATCATCGATCAATCAATCCGTTCGTGTCCTGGAAACGTCTATTCGAAGAAACTCAAAGGTTGAGCGTACTCAATGCAACTCGTGCGCTCGTGATGCTGCTTTTTGGCGGGAACTTGTCCGGCGCGGCGAAGAAGGCGAGCGGCGCCGCGTCTCTTCCGCACCACAAGCAAGAGGAGAATGGAGCGCCGAACAAGACGGAGGCAGCCCCTGACGCTAGGCAGCAGGGTCACGGCGCCTCAATCTCCCCACGCACCGACGTCTTGCATCGCCTTACGAACCACGAGCTTCGGCTGCTGGAAGAACTTGAGCGGACGAGGGCGAAGCTGCAGGCGGAATGGCGTCACAAGATCGCAGGCATCCATCAGCAGCAACAGAGGAGCGATGCTGACGGTGCTTCTGCTGCTGCTGCGATTGCAAGTGTCGAGCAGTTGGCGCAGCAACTCGGACTGCCGAGTCCCACCAAGCCGTCTGAAGCGAGAGGAGACCTGAAGGCAATGATGCGATCCAAGGCGCTCGCACGCCACCCGAACCAGACCTACAACTCGAAGTCGGTTCTCACGCACAAGAAATCTCGCTCATCCTATGCCTCAAATCGTAGCGACGACCCCGCCACGGACAGCAAGAGCTTGCCGGTGCTACGCTCAAGTTTGGACATGCTCCCGATACTGACAAACTCTGGCGAGACTCCGTTCGAGGTCGGGCTCGACCCCACTAGTCCGACCAAGCAGCATGTGCTGCCGATATTCCGTCTCCCGACCGTGAACGTGACTGCGACAGCGACCGCGATCGCTGCGAAGGAGGTCGAGGCTGTCGAGGAAGACCGAGAGCGAAAGCAGGCGAGCGAAGCGCTTGGACTCTCGCTAGAGGAGATCGCGATGCTGGAAGCGGAGCTTGTTGGCGACGGGAGCGATGTCCGTGGTCAGATGCAGCCTTCGGAACAGCTTCAACTCGCGAAGAAGCTCCCAGGTATTGGCGGTGTGAGCCAGCCCAGAGTCAGGAAAGCTGCTCCGAGACGAGATCAGCGAAGGAGACGAGCGAAAGGAACGTCGTGGGAGAGCGAAGACTTTCAGGCGAATCGGAGCGACTGCCTTCGCAGAGAGCTCGAGTCGGCTCTCACCAGCGTCCAGCACCTCACTCGGCTCGTGAAGGATGACATCGTCTTCGCACAGAAGATCTGTCCTGCGAACGAACTGCGCACCTCGGTCCGTGTCGTTCTTGATCGTGTGTGGAGTTGAGTGGACATCGAACCTGTAAGTCGAGTCTAACGAGCATGTGGCTTGTGTTGTGAACTCGCAGCTCTACTTCAAGCGCTGGGGGAGGGACAAGGTCGAGAACATCTTTCGCCGGCTGCTCTTCAACCTCCAGGGCATCGCGTTTCAAAAGTGGGCTCAGGTCGTCGCGCGCGAGAAGCAGGAGGAGAAGCTGCAGGCGTACCTCATGTACAAAGGCTCAAAGAAGCTCGACCAGTTCCTCCTCAACTGGTCGCAGCGCAAACTCCGCCAAGCGTGGACGAAGTGGTGGTCTGACGTCGCACACACGAAGGCGATCGAGCGGCTCGCACTCGAGCTGGATTCGATCCGCGTTCTTCAGCGCGCATGGCGAGGGTATCGCGGTAGGATGTTCGCGTCGCTCGTTAAGGCGCAAAAGCTCTTCGCGCAGCAAAGCGTAGCCGCGGCGAAGATCCAGCGCATGTTCCGAGGCAGCGTGGCGCGCAAGTTCTTCCGGCTCACGCGGCTGGACAAGCGACGGCAGGACGCCGCGACCATGATCCAAGCGTGTGGTAGAGGCTACCTGGCACGGCAGCAAGTCAAGTCCACGAAGCTGGCACAGAAGAGGTTTGTAGCGGCGAGCAAGATCCAGGCGCTATACAGAGGCCGCAAGACGCGCCGCGAACTCGCGAACACGCGCAGAAATCGGCGCATCACACAAGCTGCTCTGGTCATCCAGCGTCGCTACCGTGGTCGGCTTGGCCGGGTCAAGTTCATCCGTCGGCAGATCGAGCGGTACCGAGGCGCAGCAGCCACGAAGATCCAGCGGATTGCGAGGGGAAGGATCGCGAGACGCATCACGAGAGGCCTGAGGGCAAAGGCTGCGCAGCGGAGAGTACTCGAACATGCGTCTGCGATCAAGATCCAGAAGGTGTACCGCGGGCATCGGTAGGTGTGATGTTTGCGCGTTTGGCACACACTTTGCCTCACGAAGCAAACGAACTTTCTCGATCTAGGTCGCGCTTGTCCACGGAGCTCAAGTTGCTCGCGCTTCGTGAGAAGAACCGGTGGCGCGCTAAGGCCGCGACGAAGATCCAGAAGATCATGCGGTCGTTCCTCGCCAAGAAACTCGTGCGCAAACTACAGCGAGAGCACGAAGCCGAGCTCGTGCGACTCGCGCGCGCTTGGGTGGAGTACTGGAGCGAGGACACTTCGTCCTGGTTCTACTACAATCAGGAGGTGCGCTTTGATGCGTTGGCATGTGTTGTGCGACGCTTACGACTGACTTTTGTTGGCTCCATGTCGATACGCAGACAGGAGAGGCGATCTGGGCGCCGCCTCCCAGCGGATACACGAAAGCCGACGGGAACCTGGTGCTCCGGACCGGGCAGGTCATCCCGGACCCCGTCGATGGTGATCTCTCGAGCATCGCTCGCAAGAGGCTGAGCCCTTATGACGCAGACAAAGCCAAACTCGCTGACGATGCCTCTGGCCAAGAAACGGAGGCTGAAGAGAGCGACGACGAAGACAAGCTGTGCGTCGAGTGCGAGGAAGAGGACGCGCGCCGCCGCTGCGAGCAGTGCGAAGACGTTTTCTGCGACGCGTGCTTCGAGAAGTTGCATCGCAGCAGCAAGCGCGAGAAGCACACGTGGAAGGCGATGGGCTCGCTGCGTTGCATCGAGTGCGAGAAGATGAAAGCCACGCGCTGGTGCTACGTGTGCCAGGACCCGTACTGCCTCGGCTGTTTCACGATCATCCACTCGAAGGGCAACAAAGTCAACCACGAGTGGACCGACATGTCGTCGTTCCGGAAGGCGGTGAAGCAGCAGCAGCAACAACAGCACGCGCACCAGTTTGCAAAAGAGGAGGAGAGCGCGCAGACGTACAACGAGTTCATGCAGTCGAACGAGTACGAGTACATGACAGAGCTCGCTGCTAACGAAAGCGCACCGGAGAGCTACAACAACCTGGCTTCGGCTGCTGCCAACTACTACGGCGCGGAGACTACTGCCGGAGTTGCCGAGGGCGAATGGATGACGCTCGAAGACGAAGCCTCTGGGCAGATGTACTACTACAACACACGCACCGGCGAGTCCAGGTGGGCGTAGGCGGAGTGGCGTCAATAAATACGAACCTCCGGTCCTTCCGCTCGGCTGTTCACAGCTCTGCAGTCTGCGCATCCAGCGCGTCGCTCGAGCGCTCGCTGTAGCGGTCGCTGAAGCGTCCAGTGTAGCGGTCGCTGTCAACCATCGCGGACAGTTCTGTGTCAGACAGGAAGATTCGCGAAGACGTCGTCGACAGCAGGTCCGTGATGAAGTACGAGTCGTTCGTCTCGAGTTCGGTTCCCGAGAAATCTCCGTCGTCTCCCGAGTGCTGCCGCTCTCGGCGAAGCACGGGGAGATCGTCTGACATCATCGAGTCCGCGTAGCTGAAGTCGACTGTCAGCGTCGAGTCGACGATGTCGTGTGGGCGGTCGTCGCTGCGGTTCGCGACGTCGTCAGAGGGGAACTGGTAGCTGGCGGTGGATCGGCGGAGCGTCGGGTCGAAGTCGCGAATGTGCATTTCTCCGGGGCGATGAGGCGACGCCGGCACTGTTGCGAGGGTCGGGTCGCCGCTAGAGAGATAGTCGGAGCGCATACCTCCGCGCGCGTGAGGCGCAGCACCGAGTCGCGGTCGCCCCAGCGACGGAATGCTGCTGAGCTCCGAGTAGCCGTCGTTGAAAGTCGACTTGTCGTACGGCGGGATGACTGGGACGAGCACGCGTTGAGGAGCGGACGAGGAGTGCTGCCGGGCAAGCGCACGCCGGCGCCTCACAACCAAGAGGAGCACGAGTATGACCACCGCCGAGGTGCCTATGATGATGCCGGCGATAGCTCCACCTGAGAGCGAGCTGCTAGCATCCGAGGGCGCCACGTACGCTCCCGAATCAGGCAGCGATGTCTTGTCCGCCGCCACCGCAGACGCCTCCTTCACCGTCAGGCGCTGGTAGACCGCGTAGTCGAAGCGCTCGCTGGAGCTGTTGACGCCCGGGATGATGATGTGCGCGAGGACCGAGAAGATCCCGGACGACGGGAAGCGCAGCTCCTGTTGCGACGTGAAGACGACCGCGTCGTCGGCGGAGAAGTTGCCGACCTTGTTGGGCGTGTTGTCCACGAAGCGCGCGCCTTGGCGGAATGGGTCGCAGTTGGAGCCGAACTCGCACGAGTGCACGTTCGAGTGGATGACGTCGACGCGGTGACCCGTCGCGTCGTCCACGACGGTCACGAGCTGGTTGTGACGCACGGCGTTCGCGCCGTCAGCGAGGCGCGCGCGATTGAGCGTGGCGGTCCAGTTGACGGCGACGAAGGCGCCGGCGAGCACCTCGGTGGCTTCGAGATCGATGCGCATGGAGAGCGGGCAGCCGCGCGCCTCGCTCGAGATCACGTCGGACGTCCACGCGGGCTCCTTGTCCATGAAGGACGCCGGGATGCGCCAGCAGTAGGTCGTGCGGCCGTCGTGCACGAAGCCTGTGCCGGCGGCCATCACGTGTGTGCGTGTGTGCCGACGAGGGGTTAATAAGCGAGCGAGCGAGCGAGCGCGAGATCGGGAATGAAGGAAAAAAGCGAGGAGACGCACTGGATGACAGCGCGTCAGCGACGCCTGGCAGGAGAAGAAGGAGCGACGTGGCCGCTAGCAGCGCTGCTGGCAGCGCGAGCACATGCATCTGGTGCTTTTGTGACGCAAGTTTTGCGCCGACTACTGAAACTTGAAAAGCGAACCCAACCAAAAGCCAAAAATCTGGCGTCTTAAGAGGCTGTGCAGCGATGTGCCGCCGAAGTGCCGCTCTTCTTCACGATCGCTGTGTTCGGTCGACGCGACCGTGTGTCGGAGAAAGCACAGCAAGGGAGGGACGGCGCGCTTACGCTCGTGTGCGGTTCACACGAAGCGTAAGCAAGGCTGTCCAGCTTGCCAGCTTGCCCTCGAGTCGTGCCGCCATCATGATCAGATGATAACCAAACATAATGAGCGGTCTGCGGAGCACTACCGTGTTGCTCGCTCGCATTATTATGTCCGACATAGTTCTTCTCGTTTTCTCGACGAGAACTTCACCAAAGAACATGGCGACGCTGCTCACAGCCGTCGTCGACGACGACCCGCTGCGCGCATCGCTGGCGGACGCCTCCGCTGTATCCGCCGCGACTGGCGCGACAGCAGATTCGCCTTCATCTCCGCACTCGGCCGGTGAGCCGGCAGTGCGGCCGCTGGAGGACGCGGAGGGCATCGCGGTCGTCCGGCGCGTCGACTTCGCACCCATCCTCGACCACGCCAGCGACAGCTTCGTCGCGGATGACGCGCTGCTCGGCACCCCAGAGCTCAAGATCGATGTCTCGCCGGATGCTCAAGTGATCGCCGGGCTGCGCAGCGCGCTCTTCACGACGCGTGACGACGGCGACCCGGAGGCAGCGAAAGCGTCGCAATCCTCGCGCGTGGTAGCGTCGATTCGTCGCGGCTCGGACGCGTCAGCGCCGTCAGCAGTGTGCGTGAACCTACAGTCGCTGCAACTGCTGAGCGACGGCAGCGAGCTGCAGCTGGACGACGACGAGCACGTCACGGACGTGAAGTGGATCGGCGCTGAGTATTTCGGCACGAGCTACAGCTCCGGCATTCTCCGCATATTCTCCCGCGCAGGAAAACTCGTGTTTGAGCAGGTGCGATACGCATTCGACCCCCGTGTTACCTCCTTGCGCTAGTGAGTTGCTCCTGCTGAGAGCTAACAACTGTGGTCCGAGCAGAAATTCCACACTGTCGCGGTGAAGAAGCTGGATGTGAGCCGCAACGCGTCTTCCGCAGTCGGAGCGAGGCGGGTGGACGTCCAGCTGCCGTCTTCACGCGACGCAGATGGCGAGTTGTGGATCCTCTACGAAGACGCTACTGTCGCGATCATTCAACTCTCGGAGCTGTTCGCCAAGATCGCGTCTGCTGTTTTTGGTGCGTTTTGTCTCTTGTGTATGTGTAGCGCGGGTCATCGTTACTGATCACCAAGCAATGCGTCGGTGCTGCAGGTCCGGCACAAGCGAGCAAGTTTCGCAAATACCTGCTCCGAGACCAGTCGGACATTGTCGGAGCTGTGCCGTGCGGATCGGTTCGCCCGACGATCTTCCAATCACATCCTCGCATCGGGGTGTGCACGATCATCAGTGCTGGCGCGGACCCGTTTTTATCGTTCTACCAAGCTGGGAACGACCAGAACTCCATCATCCACTTGGCGCATATCGCGACAGCAATGGCGTCGCGTGCTGCGGGTGCCGTGTGGTCATTTGCGAAGAGCTGGGGGTGGAACTCGGCGAGCGAGGACCCGCAATCGACCGACCCGGCAAACGGCTACGCAGCGAGTGGGGCAGTTGACGATGCAGCCGAGCATGTTGCTGCTCCAGTTGGAAGCATCCGATCTGTGGCGGAGGACTCGAGGCGTCGCAGCCGCTGCTTAGCGCTAAGTCCGACCGGCCGTCTCGCCGCAGTGACAGACACGCTCGGGCGAGTTTTGCTGATCGACACATCTCGCATGATCGTCATCCGCATGTGGAAAGGTTACCGCAACGCTCAGTGCGGATGGATGCAGGGCAGTGAAGGCGCGAATCGTCCAAGTGGGCTGTATCTCGTGATCTACTCTGCGCAGCGTGGGATCGTAGAGGTGTGGAGAGCTCGGTTCGGCCCTCGAGTGTTCAGTTTTGCGGTTGGGGACAACGCGCGGCTGTACACGATGCCCGACTCGTCTGGGAAGTCATCGAGATGTATCGTTCTCGCAGCGACCACACACGGAACCGCGGAGCTGATCGAGCTGAAACCAAGCCTCCCGAATATGTCCATCCTGATGAAGTACTTCACGCAGAACAAGCTGCAAGAGGAGAAGTTCCTGTTGCATCAGATCACAGCGGGACTCCTTGCGTATGTGGCGAATAAGAAGGCGGACAAGCAGCACGTGCTCGAGCAAGACTCGGTCGAGCCGCTGCTTGACGACATGGCGAGTTTGTCTTCGACCACAACGATCGAGACCCTGCTCGACATGCTGATGAGCAGTGACATGGTGCTCCTGAGCCCAAGGTTCATGCTGAAAGCGCTGGAGAAGATCCAAGTTGTACGTTGTAGAGCGGGCAGCTCGACAGCATCATAGCGGGTGCTGAGATCTGACTTGCGCTCTCGTTGCTTTGTAGGCTGTGAAGCGAGAGATGACTTCGCGCATACCGACAGGACCGGAGCTGTCGATTCTATGGAAGACGCTTTGGCAGCACCGGATCATTTCGGCCTTCATCGGACTCCACGCGGTATGTGTTTATTGCGTTGCGTATGTTGTTGAAGGATGTTTTTGTAATGTTAACTTGAACATGTGAATGAACAGGAGTTCGAGCGCTCGAAGCGGGTTGCGTTGGCGAACATCGAAGTCTCGGGTGCGATGCTGTCGAAGCACGCAGGCAAGGAATCGAGCCAATCCGACTCTTCCCTGGGTCGGATATTCCCATGGTTGGAGCTGTTCCGCCGAGCAGGCTTCGTTCTGGACGACGAATCGTGCGCAAGCGTGCGCAAAGTGTTGGAGCGAGTGACGAAGCTCACGGCGTGGGAGTTTCTGGAACTGTTCTCGATGCCGTTCAGCGACCCCGAGCTTCCTCGACGACGGGACATCCTCACGCTCTTCGAGCAGAACGAGAAGAGTGAGGACTTTATCCGAGAAACTCTGCGAACGCTGCAGGTTCCGGTCTTCCGGACAAACACAGGCAAGCTCCAGCGAGATGTGCTGCTCACACTCGCGTTCTCTCCGATCCTCTCCAGCATATTTGCAGTCCAGGTTCGTTGTGTGGCGGATTGCTAGGCTTCAGTTCGTGGTGTGAGCGATGTACTCATTTCTTTGCGTGATGTTCGATGTGCAGGAGCTCCAGCAAGTGCACGCAACGATATTTATGAGCCACGAGACGCACTCGCAAATGTTTTTGGAGTGGTTCTTCGCGCTCCCGCTCGGCACGATTCTCTCTCTCCCTCCACCAACAACTTCGTCTTCCCTTCAGCGGTGGCTGCAGTCATATTTCACACCTGCAGAGAACGGCGAGGAGCTGGAGGGTCCGTCTGGCGAGTTCGAGTCGACGAGAACATCAGCACGCAAACTGTTTCCGTGCTCGGCTCCGCTGAAAGAGGTGTTCTCAGCATGCTGGAAGACGAACAAGCTTCTCCATGCGTTCGTGCTTTCGGTACACTGCGAATGGGGCGAGCGGCACCAAGCGAAGCGGATAGAGGAGTCGACGCTCGGGAAGGTCAGCAGCGCTGGTGGAGGCGTGAGGTGGAGTGTCTTACAGGATGCGATCGCGAAAGCGGTGCATCTGTCTCTGCGACTGGGCAGACTGGGTCGGCTCTCCGTTGAAGCAGTGGAGAATGTGGACGAGATTATGCGAGGGATCGCGCTGATGCAGCTGAACGACGGGGTGGAATCCGAGCAGGCGATTTTCAATGAGCTCCGAGCGACTACGAAATCCAGTAAGTCGTCGGACAGCGCGAGTGTGGATGAATGGGTCTCGTCAATGGAGCACTGCAGAAGCGCGACGCAGATGCGAGACTGGCAGAGCGTGTTGGCGAGGTTTCCCCAGTTCGCAAACAAGGACTCGCTGTGCTGTTTCCGAGTGCTGCTTTTGTGCACGGCATGGAACGCAGAGCGCTCGGACATGCACCAGCTCGACGACGCTCTCGCCGAGCTGGAGGCATTGTCGTCGAACGCGCTGAAGGTTGCGATGGCAACACACGTGTGGGAAAAGTTCATCCGTGTTCACATGGTGACGCTGGTCAGCTTTTGGGAGGAGAGCGCTGCTGGACGGAAACCGCAGCGCGGACTCCAGCCGCAGATCGCACGGCGATTTTTCGGGATCATCAAGAACCTGCTTGTGATTCTCGCGACATCAGTCAGCGCCTGCTCGTCCGAGGGTGTAGTGGAGCGCGACGACGAAGTGTACGAAAGCGATGATGCAAGTGGCGAGGAGAACGACGATTCTCGGGTCGTGGGCGACGAAGAGGACGATGAGTCAGAGGCGCAGCTCCCCGACTATCGAATGGACTACCTCACGCCAACATCTGTATCCTGGACGTATCCTGTGAAGGACCTCCCGGAGGTGTTCCGTCGGCGGTGGCCACCAGCACACGATTCTTCGACTCTCATCCGATCGCTCGCTGCGTTCAGTGTGCAGAAGATCTCTCAGCGCCAGGTCTCCGACCACTTGAGTCTCGTGCTGCTCCTCGATTCATTCGCTGCTACCACAGTCACGCCAGTCTCGGTCGTGAAGCTGTTTGGGAACCACGGTCGACATTTGTGCCGCCCGGACTCGTTCGTGAGTGCACCAGACGTACCTGCAAAGCAGGTGCAAGAGGAGCCGTTCGTGAAGCAAGAGCGGACCCAGTTCTTGAAGCAGCTTCTTCGTCACGACGAGAACCTCGGGGTCGCACTTGCGGAGGCGTTCGGGCTGTCTGTGGACATGATCCGCGAAGAGCACGTGCTTTTCCTGTACCAGTCGGGTCGCGACGAGCTGGCTGAGCTGTCGCTGGACCGCATGCGGTCTCCGGAGCGCCTCGGACTACGACTCGCTGCGATCGCCCGAGCTCGGCTGTCGCTGATTCTGCAGCGGATGAAGTCGGAGGCGGAGTTCGCGATGCTGATGAGTATCCTGCCTGCTGACGTGTTCGCGTGGGTGGTGAGCGAGGCGCAACCCCCGCTGGTGGCGGACACGCAGGTGCAAAAGCTGGATCGCGCGCCGTCGCTGACAGGGACGCACTACTTGCTCGTTAAGTGTCTCGCGATCTTGCCGTCGCACCTCCCGGAGTTCGCCAAGGTCTCTGCGATGTCCGTGCTGGTGAAAGACATCATCAACCAGGTGAAACAGCATCCGTCGCTGACGAGCAAGTAAATCGCTCAGCCGAGGAAGCGTAGAGCCGAAGTAAGCGTTCAACGTGAGTCACACACCGCGTAGCCTTGCGCTCGCTCACTCTTCGAGTATGGGTTACCTGTAGTAACCCAAGGTTACAGATCACATTCATGATAGTGAAGAAAGTGAGATAGCGTAACCTGGGTAAACCTTCTTTCGCTCGAACACTCTGAAAAACGCCGAGTCGCGCGAGGTCGTGAGAACGCGAGCGAGCGAGAGCGCGAGTGCGAGCGCCATGGTGCAGCACAGCAGCAAGTACGACATGCTCATCAAACTCCTGCTCATCGGCGACAGCGGTGCGTGCGTGTGGTAGTGAAGAAGGCGACGAAAGGGGGACGCAAAGGAGGGGGGGATGGTGGTCGCTTTCCACTGCCTTCTACCTCTTCCATGAGCGGAATTCGGAAAAGGCGGTGGGATCGTGCTGGCCGGCGTGTGTGTGGCTTCACCAACTCACTCTCCCTCTGTATGTGTGCGTTTATGGATGGGTAGGCGTCGGCAAGAGCTGCGTGCTGCTGCGGTACTCGGATGACTCGTTCACGACATCCTTTATCACCACGATCGGGTGCGTGTGTGTGTGAGTGAGAGGAGTGCGATGTCTTCCCCATACAAAGCCTGACGCGCGTTTTGCTGCCACGGAAACCTCCTCAGCATCGACTTCAAGGTGAAGACGATCGATGTGGACGGGAAGCGGATAAAGCTGCAGATCTGGGACACAGCCGGCCAGGAACGCTTCCGCACGATCACAACAGGCGAGTGGGGCGAGGAGTTTGCTGCATTCGTGGTCTACTGACACAAGCTAACGTCTCTCTGTCTCTCTCTGTCTCGCTGTGCTCTTGTGCTGCAGCGTACTACCGCGGCGCCATGGGCATCCTGTTGGTGTACGACGTCACGGACGACCACTCCTTCCAAAGTGCGTGCGTTTGTTGCATTACGCTACTCTTCGTAATGGGAACTCACGTGCGGCTGTTTGGACGTGCGCCTGTTGCTTGACGAGCAGACATCCGCAACTGGATGACGCAGATTAAGCAGAACGCGTCGTCGAACGTGAACAAGATCCTCATCGCGAACAAGTGCGACGTCGATCCTTCCGAGCGGGTGAGCTGGTGCCGCACGATCCTTATGTGTCTACCCACAAGTGATGAGATCGCTCACAGGAGACACATGTGTTTGCAGGCGGTGACGACGAAGCAGGGCCAGGACCTCGCGGACGAGTTTGGCATCAAGTTTTTCGAGACGAGCGCGAAAAGCAACCTGAACATCGACGAAGCGTTCCGCTCCATCGCCGTGGACATCCAGAAGCGACTGGCAGAGAGCGAGCATGATAGGCTAGACGTCGCGAACGGCAGCAAGTTCCGCGTGGACGAGACGCAGGACGCGCCGAAGGACGGCTGCTGCTAGAGTTCACGCGCGAATCGGATCCGATCCTCGCTGTCGCGGTTGCCAGTACCTGGCGTGCACTGTCCGCCTCGAGAACGTGGCGAGCTCCTGGCAGCGCGATGTTCTTCGCTCGGTCGACAGACAGCCTGCGGCATCCTCCTTATGGTGGCGACGACGCTGAAGCGAGATCGAGTGTCCTTCGGCGTGTCCTCTTTCCACTTCCATTTTTCTACCTAAAGCCAATCGAAGCAGTGGTATGTGTGTGTGTGTCGACGTAGTCGTGACTTCCTGGCAAGTTGCTGGGTATACGGCGTGGTGAATTGGCGTAGTGGCGGTGGCCACTACTTGCCCACCAAGCTGGATGATGTGGAAGGGCAAAAGTACCTCTTGATACTAGTACTAAGGACTATTTGTTATACTATCAAATGTTACAAACCTTGCTACAGCTTCATGTATGTTTTAGGTCAATCCAGCTTGGCCATAGTAATGACAAGATAAACCATCCCATTTTGTTAGTGTCCGATTTTACTTCATAAGTTTGTTATAGGTCAATCCTGCTCTTCCATAGTCATGGCAAGATAGATATCACTCCGTATAGTGGCCCTTTTTATTAACTTTGATTTTTAACAGTTTCAAACGACAAGTGTTATCCACCGATTGTCAAGCCATTTCGCAGAAGTTGCTGCACTTGACACCAAACGATGGACCCGCAGGTGGTGCTACGCGACGAGGACGACGGCGAGCCGGAGACGTGGGACGACTGGGTGGACGACGGCGAGGGCTCGAGCTTCGCGTGCGTATTCTGCGCCGAGCGCGTGGCGCAGGAGGACGCGCTGCACGCGCACGTGGCAACGGCGCACGGCTTCTCCTTGCGCGAGCAGATCGCCGCGCGTCGCCTGGACACATACGCGACCATTCAGCTCGTCAACTTCCTGCGCCAGATGACGCTGGACGGCGTGTCGGTGGACGCGGTCAAGCAGACGCTCGAGGCGGAGGGCACGGCGGCGTTCGCGAAGGAGCAGTTCCTCAAGCCTGTGCTGCAGGACGACCCGCTGCTCTACTGTCTCGAGTGCGAGGACGACGACGACTCGAGCGACGACGACGAGCAAGAGCACAAGTCGGCTGAGAAGACACTGGTTCCTGCTGCTGCTGCTGTGACGGAGGACCCGTCGGAGCGAGTGGCGCGTCTCGAGCGCGAGAACATCGAGCTCAAGCAACAGATGATGAAGTACTCGCGCCTGGTGCGCGACTTCGTCGCAGAGGACGACGCGGTCGCCGTGCGTCCTGCAGACAACGACACGTACTACTTCGACTCGTACTCGCACGTGGGCATCCACCGCGAGATGATCACGGATCACATTCGCACGGACGCGTACCGCAACGCGATCCTCAACAACCCGGAGCTCTTCAAGGGCAAGGTTGTGCTGGACGTCGGCTGCGGCACGGGTATCCTAAGCATGTTCGCCGCGCAATCCGGTGCGGCGAAGGTGATCGGCATCGACATGAGCGAGATGGGCGTCGTGGCGCAGAGCATCGTGAACGACAACGGCTTCAAGGACGTGATCACGATCATCCGCGGCAAGGTGGAGGAGATCGAGCTCCCGGTGGAGAAGGTGGACGTGATCATCTCCGAGTGGATGGGTTACTGCCTGCTCTACGAGTCGATGCTCGACACGGTGCTGTATGCGCGCGACAAGTGGCTCGCGCCAGGCGGCCACCTCTTCCCGGACAAGTGCTCGATGCACATCCAGGGAATCCAGGACTCGAATGACCGCATGGGCTTCTGGGACCAGGTCTACGGCTTCAACATGCAGGCGATCAAGTCCAAGATCTCGATCCGCGATGCGTTTGTCGAGGACGTACCTGCGAGTGACGTGATCACAGACCGCGCGCTGCTGCAGAACATCGACATCGACACGGTCAAGTACGACGACCTGGACTTCCGCGCGAACTTTGCCCTCACGTTCAACAAGAACGCGACGATGCACGGCTTCGTGTCGAGCTTCGACATCGGCTTCGAGCGAGGCTGCGCTCGCCCTGAGTACTTCACGACGGGTGTCGAGGGCACGCCGACCCACTGGCACCAGGTGTTCTTCCACATCGAGACGCCGTTCGCGGTCACTGCGGGCGACGTCGTGCAGGGCAAGTGGTGGGTGCGTCGCAACGCCGAGAACCCACGGTACCTCGACGTCGAGATCGAGTGGAAGCGTGTGGGTGTCGACAGTGAGTTCGCCAAGCAGAGCTTCCGCATTCATTAGATACACACGACAGCCTTGCATAGAGTAATGAATGGCACGACGACGATGACACACACGCACACGAGGTTCATTGGGGTGGTTAAGAGAAGCTCGCAATGGCACTCGCAGCCAGCACATCTGCACGAAGACGAGAGAGCTCTGGGTGCGGCCAAGCCTTCAGTCCCTGCGAAGAGGAACGAACACCAGAAGAAGAGCCGACTAGGAGACGCGCGAAGTGACCGCTTAGAGGTTCTTCTGGCGCTTGATGTCGTTCTCCGCCTCCTGCTCCGGCGTCGAGTCGGCGCGGTACACAATGTTACGGAAGTGCTGCGCCGAGCGGATCTCGAGCTCGAACGAGAGCAGGAACTTCTTGTCGACCGGGTCGATGATGTGCAGGATGCGGTACTGCTGGTCGCGGTTCGCGTCGAACCAGGTGTCGCAGCGGTCGAAGAAGTGGAGGTTGTTCCAGTTCATCTGGTCGTTGAATGCGAGGTGGTAGCACTCCTTGAAGCGGTCGATGTGGATGCACAGGTGGTGGCCGTCGTACTCGCCCTTGTTGTCGCGCTGCGACTCCTGCTCCTCAAATACGATAGTCTGCAGCGGGCCGCACGACACGTGCGTCGTGAAGAGCGCGCTGTTCGCGCCGGTCTGCTGGGTCACGACCGTCTTTGCGCTGAGGTAGTACTCGAAGAAGCGCGAGATGCCGTGCGCGAGACCCGGACGCACCGGGTAGACCACGAACGGCATGCCCTGCGGCACGCCGTCGCGCACGCCGTCGGTCGGCAGCATGCCGCCGAGCGACTTGTAGATCGACCAGTAGTGGCGCGGCGTCACGAGCAGGCGCAGCTCGTTGCCATACGGGTCGTTCGCCTTGATGTGGTCGTAGGCGTTCGGGTCGAGCACGATCTGCCACTGCTCGCGCGGGAGCTCGCGCGTGGTGTTGCCGCCGCGGTTGATGCGCTCGAAGGCGAAGCGCGTGCCCTGGAGCTCGTCGCGCACGGCCGCGAGGCTCTTCTCGATCTCGTCCAGGTCCGGCACGTAGAGGAAGATGCTGCCGTTGATGGTCTCGTTGTGGTCCTGGCCCGTGAAGAGGTGGAACTGGTTGCGGCCGAAGTTCATCCAGAAGTGGTACGCGAGGCGCGGGTCGCGCGTGCACTGGAGGCCCTTGACGTAGAAGGCGTACACGGGCGCCTGCTCCGAGCACTTGTCCATGTTGGAGAGGTTGATGTGCTCGAGGATGCGGATGTTGCCGCTCTGCTCCTGGAGCTCGATCGCCTGCTCCTTCGTGAGCGTGATCTCCTGCTCCGGCGTGGCCATGATGCTCTCGGTAGTGGTGGTGGTGGTGGTGGCGCCGGCGGCGGGGAGGTGCTCGTGTGCGCGCTTTGCGAGAATTTGGGAACTGATGGCCATCAAATCTTTTCCACCGCGAATCCAATTCTCATTTCTATACTGCATTTTCAAAGCACCACAATATTGACTTGATGTTTGTATAGATGCGAGGTGGACATTTCGGAGGTGGACGTCAAATGAAGATGAGCAAGAATGGGCCAGCCAATCACATGCCGTGAACAATACAGGTCATCAATATTTATGCCTTAATTTTGTCATCACAGACCAAATATTGACATAATTACATTGATGATACACAAGGGTTAGTTTAAGCAAGACAAAAAATTGTAACACCAGTAGCGTAAAACTGAGTAGCCAGTGTACTACTCACCATACTAGCAACAGCTACAATCTGCCGGCACCAACGACAAAGCACACCAACCAAACTACCGGGCTGGAGAGGCATCAAGTGAACAGATTTGACCAAAAGTAGCATTCAAACAAAGTGGCAAAACATAGCGAATATAAACAGTAAAACAACCGAACCTGATGTCCGAAATCACAGCAATGCCCACGCCTATGTCAATAGTGACATTGATGCAATGCCTGTGCTGCTAAAGTTGACGTTCGTTGTCCTCTATCCTCCGCGATTTATCTTCGTGTTGTATCTTTGTTTCTGTTTCAACCATACTTTGTCACACTATCAGGCGTTTGCTGTATTCTTCGTATACGAGCTTTGCTCT